>WBMZ01006017.1:0-44614 GCA_013400975.1 Atrichornis clamosus
CAGGTCTAGCAAAAACACGACAAGATACAGCATCTATTCTGCTAAGGCATTGCCAAGGAGTCTGAAGGTACCTCCAGGAGGGCAAAGTAACCCCACAGTATCACTAGGAATAACAAGTGATGTATTCTCACCATCCCAGGTATGCAGTGGCTCCAGGCTAGGCTTTGGTTTAACTTTTCATCCCTGCAGGCAGGGCATCTACCGCTTAGGGCATCTACCTCTTAGGCACAGCACAGCAATGTCCATGTGCCTTTTTGCATCTAACCTACAGCAGCTAGAAACAAAGAACAAACCCTCTTATTAGTGGAAAAGAATAGAGAAAGTAGAAGAGTGACATTAGGTGTCCTATTTTTTTGAAAAAGTTTACATAAATAATGAAAGTTTCCTCTAGAAAGCAAGCAGTGCCTTCTCTTTCCCTAGTTCCTCTACCACCAGTATTCATGTTTAACAAACACTTCAGGTCATGCTTAAATCACTACCTCTTTCTAAGAATGAAGCTGGATGCCATTTAGGCACAAGGTTCTGAACTTTGTTGCAGAGAAACCTTAAACCTCAAAACAGTTTCCTTTAAAACCTCAAGGGGAAAATAAAAGAAAAGGAAATATGAGAAAAGAAAGAAGAAAAAAAATCTAACCCAAGCACAGCCATTTTGAGACACTATGAGCTCCGTGTCATTTCTTCCTGTCTTGTCAACAAACCCAGCAAAATAGTTGCATGTTTTGCGTTTGTTTTGTTTTATGCAAAGGAGGGCAGACACATGCATACCTGTGTAATGTGTGCAAGAGATGAACTACTGGAAGCAAAGCAAAGAAAACACTCTCACAGCCTGTTCCCACAGCAGCAGTAACTGCACAGTCATAACCATGACAGCTGAGGAACCAGGCCAAGAAATGTTTGCTGTAAATACATTCTCACTATGCTGTTAGGCTTTTTTTTTGCTTTTTTTTTTAATCCTCAAAGACATTTAAAATATATTTACTGCAAACGCTTCCAGTTCAGCAGTAAGATGCTGGTGAATGTTTTTGTGTTTTTCTGGCTTTCCTAACACTTCTTTCTATGACTGTCAATTCCTTTCAGGGACTATAATCCCTTTTCATATCAGCTGCTAATGCAAGCCAATGAAACAACAGGGAGCCGTATGGATCCTACTTCATTAAGGGAAGAAAGGCAAGAGAACAGGTTCTGTAGCTTTAGCTGGAAACAAAAATAATCTAGCCCATATATGTACAGTCACACCCACCCCAAAACATACAGGAACACTCAAGTCAAAGGGTGATGACAGGAATACTCTAACTGGGGGGCACAGGAGAGGAAAAAAAGAGCTTTCTGTCATCTCCCACACTTCTGGCTACAGTACATCTCTGCATCAGTGTTCAGCCTCTGATCTGCAGGAAGTACAACCATTTCCTTTAAATATGTACATACTGATTGGGACTGGTTAAGGCAGTTCTCTCTGGACAGACAGGACCTTTCAAGGTGATTATGAATATATGAGCAAATTAGTGATGACTATATAAATTCCTGTAACAGACTTTTCTAAGTATCAACATAACAGCTGAAGCATGGTGTAGAAATTAGTGTCAAGATTTCCACTGATTTAAGTGGGTTCTGAAGGAGAAGAAACCAGTTTATTTGTCCTTTAGTCTTAGCAAAATAAACGTAACAAAAAATGAGTATAAGATTTTTTACAACAAATTATTTTGTAAGGTATGAGTGGGTCATCTGCTTATCTTGCCCTTGAAACAGTTTTCAGCAAAAAAACAACGGAATGAAACTTTCCTTGTTTTAAAGGAAAGCATATTAAAGACTTAAGAAAAATCTGACAAGCATTCAAAGTTACTGTTTACCATCTGCCAGCTGTAGATGCAGTCTTAGTAGCATATCCAAATGCAGTTCTAACACTGGAAGTTAGGTTGCTCTTTATTACTGAGTGTTGTTCCTCTTTTCAAAATATCTCCAATAGTAAATCTTGTAAACAGAACAAATACATAATACCAATGAGCTAATGTGTAGGGATGAAATGTCTGGATCTTTTCATTCTCATACTTTGGATCACAAAAACAAAAATAGAAAAGCATTACAACTCCCTAAAGATGCAAATGCTCTTATTGTTTTGAAGAACAATGATGTCTCCAGTTTTCCTTTTTCTTTTTTTTCCCAAAACTGTAAGGTGGAAAATTTTAGCCTGAACTAACGATCACCAAGTCCACCTCAGGCTAAGGAAACTTAAGAAATAAACAGAAGAAATATTTTTGTAATTGCTGAAAAGCTGGCAAATTTTCCACTGTAGTGATACCTGGTGAGGCTACTGTATTTTAGAATTAAATATAAGCACATCTTTGTAGTTTATAATATAAGCATATACATACAGCAGCTTTGTTTAGCACTATGAAATGTAAACTGTAAATATCCTGCTACTGACTATCTGCCTCAATTACTTGGAGATAAAATGGATAAATACATGAATATTGTGAAACACATGTCAATTTTGAAACCAGCAAATATCCTAAGACGGAACACGTTGCCAAAGCACAAAATACAGAAAGAGGAAAACAGTATTAACCTGCATTAAGCACATACATTTCTGGTACATATACTCTGTTGATACAAAAACAAACGTGCAAAGACTCTTAAATTTGTACTAGAAGACTAAAAGATTACAAAAGTCTGCAAAACAAACACTAAGAGCTATTCATGTTTCTTATCCCTTTTGCTAAAATTTCCCACTGCAGCATCTCACTCTTTTCCTGTCTTGAAAATTTAGTGCCGTAAAGCAACTTAAATGCCTTCAATGTTAACCTCGTGATAGAGTTCCCTTCCAGAAAGTGTTAAAAATAAAATCCACACACACACACCAAAAAAAAAAAAAAAAAAAAAAAAAAAANAAAAAAAAAAAAAAAAAAAAAAAAAAAAATCATCTGGCTTCACAGCAGTGCTCTTTCTTCACTTGTTCTTTATAGTTACAATAAGAATAATTTTCAGCATTGATTCATTATTACTATTCTGGGCATCCTTTCAATTCGTTGAAAATATAGCTACCAAAAATCAGAGCCATCAACTTGTTATTGTCTTCCTCCTGACCCAATACGTGCCATTCTCAGCTAAATCCCATTTCACTACTCCCTCTCATCCACCAATATACTGTCTCACTAATTTTATACTGATGAGACACAGTTTCTTTGCCCACACTAATAATAATTTCATCTTTGACATTTACCATGTCGGTGACAAAACACAGCAAAATTGGAATTTTCTGCCAATTTGGCAGATGACAGGATTTTGCTATCCTTCAAATCCAAGGTTTGCACCTATTATCCTAAACTACTGCCAAAGAGTATGGAGGTAAATCCAGGAGGGGAAAGTAATCCCTCAGACAGTACCACTGAGAATGACAAGCAATGTATTCCCACCACCCCAGGGTATGCAGTAGTTCCAGCCTAGGCTTTGGTATAACTTTCCATTCCAGCAGGTGGGACACCAACCTCCTAGGCCCTGCAATATTCAGCACAGCAACACCAATGTCCCTTTTTACATCTAACCTACAGCAGCTAGAAAGAAGGAACAGACCCCTTTACTAGTGAAAACGAGCGGCATTAGGTCCCTTCTGTAGCACGCATTTTGAAATTTTCCATGTACATATGTACCACCAGTATTCCTGTTTAGCAAACACTTAAAAACATGCTAGCCTTCAATTCCTGTCTCCTGAGCTCATTCCGGCTTGCCTTTCTTGTAAAAAAATCTGACATACAAGATTTATTCTACTTGTTACTTTGAGATGATTTTTGCTGCCATCTTTGAATTTTTTTGGTCCAATTAGACTGTAAATTACTCATGTCTGACACTGACGGCAAGACTGAAAAAAAAATAAAATTAACCTATGCTTCTCCATGCACAACAAAGAACGAATGGACAGATGTCTTAGTCTGAATTTCATAAAGGCCTGCATCCTAGGCAGTAAACTACTAAAGCTAATGCAAAAAAAATTGCCAGAAGTCTCCAGTAAAATTTCTTATGCCATCACTACTCTATTCTTAGGTGCCTAAGAGCACATCAACACAGCCTTCAAACCTCTCCCAGATCAAGGTACTTTTATAAAAACAAGAGGTATGATAGGAAAACAAAAACTGTATTTATTTATTTCATAGTTCATATTAAGGATGTTCCTTCAAGAGGTAAGGCTTATTTGGGTTTGACTTTTACGTCTCTGTCTGCACCTCAGATCAGCACCTCTACAGTCTAGAGAGACCAGAAATGCTACTGAGGAAAGGATGGTCTCAGTCATTATGTTGAAACGTGCTCATTTGACTGCAACACTTAATTGTATGACACCCTTGCGTAGTGATTAAGGCACTCAGATCAGAGAGACACCTACATTCAGTTTAGGTTTTCACTGAGTGCTCTAAGCAATGATTCCTGTGATAGGCAGAATCACTTTCTTCTCTCTGAGCTTTGATGGAGTTACAGACCGAAGTCAAATAGGCAGTGGAATGTCAATTTTAGAACTAATCCCAGATTCACAAACAACTCAGGTTTGAAGGGACTTCAGGGACCTCTGCTCAAATCAGGAACAACTTTGAGCAGCTTACTTAGATTCTTGCCCAGCTGAGTTCTTAGTATCTTTCAGAATAGAGATTCTAGAACCTCTCCTGGCAACCTGTTCTGACATGCAATTACTTTAACTGTAAAAAAACCAAACCACGAACACCCCCACAAATTTCTTACTACATATTGCAACTTACATTAATTACCTCTTGTGCTATTACTGTTCACATCCACAAAGAATCTATTTCATCTTCTCTGCACATATGCATTAGGTAGTTCAAGAGAGCAGTTCATATCTCCCTTTACCTGTCTCAAAACCAAAAAAACCCGAGTTCTCAGTATTTCTTTACGTATTACATGCTTCACTCCCCCATTATCACCCTGACCACTCTTTGCTGGGGAATATATATGCAAGGTAGCACGTACCAGCAAAGCAAGCAATTGTGTATGTAACCGCAAAAGAGATTTAGGGTCTGATGAGTATCAGTTGTGGTGAATGCCAGTGATACATCTACATTCATCTCAGGCATTCTTAAAAGATATACATAATTCACACACACACATACGCACTGAGAACCTCAAACACTAAATGGATTGTGCTCAAAAGAGAAAAGGTTTTATAAATTTATTTTATAAATATAAAAAAATATCAAAGAAAGATGTTTATATTTGCTTGGAAGCTGTAAATACTAGTCTTTGTATGTCTGTGAATCTCTCACAAAAAGTGATAACTCACTACAGTGCTGAGAACTCTGTATCAACACAGAATGAACTTTCCATGGTCCCAAAAATGTAAGGCAAAAGACAGTACATGGACACAAACAGAAGCCAAAGGACAACTCTTAGTAGACCATATTAATCAATCAGGCAGACAGCTCAGCATATAATACCTAGCTACCTCAGTGACAATGCTCTTGTGTATTGCTTCCAAACGAAACACACACTGTTCCTCCTAATTTGGAAAGCTTTCCCCTAGTTTTTCCATTGTTTTGTTTGTAAGAAATGTATTTATACACAAAGGCACAAAAGACAGTGCAAACCTGTGAAAATTTACAGGTTGAAGAATTTATGAGACTTAACAAAAGAGCGTTAAGAACAAGGCCAAACAAGATCAGACTGATATCTACATACACCATATAGAGAACATTCTGCTGCCTAGAATGCACACAATAAAACAGCCAATGGCAGCATTGTAGCTATTTCATCAGGTATAAATACATTTGCTCTCAATACCTTATCTCATTTTGTCTTCACAAGCACAGCCTTAACATATAGCTAAAGAAACCACACTTAAAGAAATTTTGGCCCCAAATCCACACCTGTAACCTCTCCTATTTAAATGAGGGAAAGGAGGATACCAATAACTACATACACACTTCTCAAACAGCAGCACCTGCATGTATGAATTTACTAACTAACGTATGCCAAAAGAACAGTATAGAACATCTATAATCTCCTCTACAGAGATGAGTAATTTCAGATAATGATCAAAAACCCAAAACAATATAGCCTCCATAGTCTCTGCTCTCCAAGAATTAAATACTACTACTCTTTCCAAGTTACTTCAATCTCAAATCTTTAAACGTAATTTTTTTTACTGTTCCATTCACTCAACTGTTGCTTTTACGGCAGCTTTCTCACGTAGACTCCTGAAATATCCCAGACCTCACAACCCACAGTCTGCTCAGTATTTCAAAGACAATTTATCCATCTGTCTGTATCTTCCCTATTCCCTGTAACATATGTATGCTGGTTCTGGCTGCAGTAGAGTTAATTTTCTTCCCAATGACAACATGATACCCTACAGCTACTTATGTATAACTGAGCATCAGAGAATTATGCTACAAAAAAGGTCCAAGTACATATACATATATTCACACACTTCACTATATAAATACTACCATCACTACCTCTGACAGGTGCTGGCTGTGAAAGAAAGTAGCACACGCAATCCTCATGCCTAGCCAAATTTTCAAAATTAGATATAAATTAAATAATCACATAAACTGAGTTAAAAGTTTTTTTAAAGGACAAAGCTTCAGATTACAGCCCTGTTCAGCTAATAAAATAATTTTGGTCCTTCTTCTGCTGTATTTATGGTTTTCAACATGAATCTACAGGGGACAAAGCCTGTACAAGCACCAAGTGCAAGGCTCCATTTCCTTTAGCTCACATGCAATGGCTCTGCATTGGAAGTTTTATTTAATGTGCTTCCTGGTAACTTCCCTGTATTCTTCCTTTCTAATTATATCCCTCCTGGTAAAACTTTGTTTTATTTTAATTTTCTTTCAATACATACCTTGACTAAAACAGAGGCATTAAAGTGGTACAAAAAGAAGCAGCAAGAAAGAGATGGAGGAATTACAATTTGATGATAATAACAAGAGCATTTTAGAGACTCATTAGAATTAAGCCATTTCAGGAAAAGCTTTATCATCTTTCTGGGGAAACGTGTTCATCCTTATCAGGTACATCAAAGAAACCTTTAGGATTCACAATACACTTAACAGCACTGAGGCTCTACTTTATAGCCATAATATACCAAGGATGCTGTCAATGCACAAAATATTCTGGATACTCTCCAAAAATATGATAAGGAATAAATACAAGAGTCCTGCCTCTTAAGATCTGACTAGCCTGCAAAAACATAGGTTAAAATGACGTGTCAGGGTAAGAAATCCTATTAAGGATATTAATCAACCTGAGATTCCTGCCTTGAAAAGAAAATAGATTTTTGGGGTAGTTCCAAGGGGACTGTTGCATAAAACAGAATTGCTGGTACCTATAATCCATGTTGTGTAGGCAACACTAGCTTCCAATAGTGATACAACTTTATCTATTGATATGACAAAGATACAAGGAGAATACTACATACTAAAATATGAACTTGCATTTTACCTGTAGTCCCATTTTTATCTTTTTTAAGAGAAAAAACAGACTTGTGTGTTGAATTTATTTCCTTCTCTGCTGATAGTTCAACTTGGCAACACACACAGAATAAGGCGGAGAGTTCAAGATCAGAGAAACCAAACACTTGCTATCTTTAATATTAAAAGTTTTACTGATTACTCCCTAAACAAGAAACCCCCTTGTATTGCTTGTATTGCAATTTGTATTGCTGCTATGACTATATCAGATACAAAGTCGGCAGTCTACACAGTGCTACTTCCTTTCCCACAACCTTTCGGCAGAGTAATTGCCACAGCATGTTCCAGGACATACAGCAGGATTGTATCTGCACCCTTCTAGTTGCTCCTTTTCCACTCAACAGTCAAGATGTCCTAAGATAGAAAAGAGAATGGTGCTAGAAATCTTACCACGCAAACTGTATGGGACAGTGATAATGACTATTTGAAATCCTTATTGCAAAAGCAGTTCAAATCAGAGAGCAAGTTTTGCTTGTCTTCTTGTCTTTTTTTTTTTTTTAAATAATCTTCGTATTTCTAAGGTTCTTAGCTGCCTACTTGATACTTATTCCAATAGCTTTTCAGGCACATTAATGCTCAAGTAGAGGCTTCAGGTTACTCAAAACAGAAAATCCTATCTTTACTGTGCCTAGCCTAAACGTTAGTCAGAAGTCACTCCCACAACAAATACAGCAAGATGAGCTTGTTTAATCCAAACCAAGTATCATTACACTGAGTCAGGACACACAGAGCAAAGGAACCAACAGGACCAGACAGAAGAGTAGACAGCTTCCAAAGTGTATGTGAAATGAACTGCATAGAAAAAGCCTAGTGCTATAGATGACACTGGAGAGCTATTAAAACTTCCCTACCTGGACTTTAATACCTTTAGTGAAAAGAACTATCTTTTAAGTAAACAAAAAAAAAAAAAAAAAAGCCACTCTCTTCTATTTCAGCTACAGGCAAGCAAGATTCAAAAGAAGCGTTAACATGTTAAGAGAGGTGAAAGACTTTTTACATGAAGGTAACTGTGACAGAGAAATAAAAATTAAAACCCAGATAAGTGACAGAGCAACCTGCAGTGTAAATGGGCCTACAGCGTATCTAATTATGTTAACAAAGAAGTCATTTCTCAGCCATGACAACATTTTAGGTTATTTCAAGACATGCAAACTAGAGATATATTTAACACAAACAGTTATGAATATGTTTATACAGATCAAATGTTTCCTTACTGTAATTCATTTTTGCTACAGGTGACAAATAATTTTCTTATGCATTCTTTGTTCTTTCAAGAACTTTAAACTACCACTTTCCTTCTTTACTATCGACCAGTACTTCTGTTATAGAATAAATATGCTATATATTTTCATTTATATATTAATTTGATACAATACATCAATATAGAGCTAATGTATGTAATACAGTATACTAAACTGTTAGCTCTATTTTGTATTATAAGGCACATTTTCTTCAAACTCTGCTAAAGGAAAACAAAATGATGTGTTGCAGGAAACCATCCTTGCTCATGAGATATGAATTACCAGGGGAACGCCAAGCACTGCTTTGGTCTTCACTACTATTGCCTGTTATCTACCAGTCTGACACCATACAACAAACAAGAGCAAAGGTATCTTCTCAAACCAGACAAGTGGCAAAAAGAGAGCCTAGATTTTAAAAGTGACATTTTATCTGAAAAGTGGTGTACATTCTGGCCATATGCAAATAGAAGTGAAAAGAGACAAAAATGAGGCTGGACTCTAGGCTGTGCTGAAAAGCCATTCATCCACTAAAGAAGGACAAATATACATGTATTACAAAGGGTGAGATTACAAACAATAAGTATATAAAAAAGCATAATGTATATATTTTACAAATTTATTTTCCAAAGTAAGAATTCCAGAAATTTAAATAAGTTTCAAGTGTAAGAGAAGTATTTAAATATTCGTTACAGGAACAGATCAACTGTGGTCAACAAGTCCCCATCACAGAATTTGGTAACTAAGCACTTCAAATGCTTTAACTGCAGTATCTGAAGCATGATAAACTCTGGAAAAGAGACTTGTTCATATAGAAAAAAACAAACAGGCATCCAAAGTTTTTCACAGAGTGAATGCATAAGATGCTTTTAATGCGAATACAATATAATAACGCTTATATAGTAATATAATAAGAACATAATAATGCTTTTAATGCGAAAGTTTGGGAACATCTGTTTTCTATCAGGCTGAATTAATTATTATAAAAACTTAATAATCTATCATCTTGCCTGAATGCACAGGGGCTCCTTACACTTATATTATACTACAAATCTATATTAGGGAGCTAATTTAAATGGTTCCTATGCAGCTAATAAGATAAAGCAGCTATTTCTTAAGAATATGGGTTTAGAAAGTTAAATACAAGCGCAAGCATTTTACTCTTGGAAGCAATTTTATCCTGTCAAACAAAAGGCAATAGTTAAGACCAACTAGAACACATAAAGAGAAAACATGAAAAATTTTCAAAGGTCCCAACAGATCACAAAACTATTTCTAATATAAAATAGAATTAAAGTGTCCTTAAAAGCATCATCACACGCTGTGGTCCTCTCCTGTTTAGGTGTCCAAGGTTATAAAACAGGTCCTACAGTTAACTCCTTCTTGAGATTGGCTAGTAACTGTGTCAGAAGAAAGATTACAGCTTTTAAAACCAAAACAGCATGTTTCAGTCTGAAAAATGCATATTTTCCTTTCTTAAAACCACCTGTACATCAGACAGACCCACAGGTTTTCTCTATAATTTGTGAGCTTCTCTCTTCAAAGGAAGAGATTCAAACTTTTCCCAGCATAGATTTAAGACTATCCTGGTCATGATGCAGAAGCAAAATGCATGTGGGCAGAAGAAATTTAGCAGCAAAGCCTTCCTCTTTCAGAACTTAGGTTTCAGTGTCAGGGAAATCAGTGATGCCCTGAGCATCAACGGACTTGTCTGGTTCCCACAGCATGGTCAGCCAGCATGTAACTGCACTGGTTGCTAGGGAGCAACCAGCTCATTACACAGCATCAGCCGCACCCTCCACAAGGCTGCTGGCACATGCTTCCCGTCTGGGGATACTACTGACGGAAGGAACAGCACTGGAGAGCCTGCCAGCCTTCAGTCTCCCAGGGCAGAGTATGCCAATACAGCAGGTGTTAACTTTAGCTCACTCTTCAAGCCCTTACGTTCTAGTTTTGTGAGCCCGGCCAGCACGACACAACGCACAAAAAGGTCAAAACAGTCTCCACAGCTATTGGCATGGATACTCCTTACTTTTAAAGGGCAATTCTAGACAAAGATGTTCTTCCTGAAATTTTGGCAGACACATGGCTTTTGTGACCACAGCAATGAGTGCTACTATCCTAAAATCCGTGTTAGAGGAGAATTCACTAAAAATGGAAAAAGATGAAAAAAATTATCAGTCGCTAAAGGAGCACAAGATTTGGAGTCACTTCAAGAAGATATACAGAAACCTTGGGATCTCCAAGAGGTATACACTGGATCCCTAGAATGGATGTCAGCTGTGAACAATCTGGGTCACTTCAAAGTCTAAACATGCAACCTTAATGCATTTTTTCAGCTGTTTGTCTCATTAGCAATTGACAATGGAAAAAAAAAATCCGTTGTGGAATAAGAAAGTCACCACACACACCAGGAAATTTATTAACTAACCATCTATCTGCATTACACAGAGACTGTAGCTAATGATTTTCCTGTACCTGACACATGTCAAATGCCATCCAAGAATTCTTAGTGCTGGTGAATTAACAAGCACATAAGGGAATACAGCTGTAGATATGCATAGATACCTATACATTCAAATACTTAGGCAACTTCAAAATGCCTTTTTTTTTAACAACTGCATAAAGAAACATAAAAAGGAATGAGAAAGAAGGCAAATGGGGGCAATTCAAGTGATACACTCATCAAAGACATAGAACAACAGCCCTATTTGAAGGGGGTAAGTAAACACAAAAGTATCAACTTTCCCCCTTACCTGAATTTAAGAAGACCAAGATACAAAAATGCTTATCACTAACATATGAAATAATGTCACAGACACTCATGTATCAGTTAAATGCATTTTAAAATAACCGATTAGTTTGAAACACAAATACATACCTAAGTCCTTACCTGTCTCAACAATTTTTCAACAGCTGACATTACCATGAGCCCTCTCCACACAACTGGGGCAGTCTCTTCTATCAAGAAACCCATAGACATGCTGAAACAACAAAGCAAAAACTTGAACTTTACAACACACTACCAAGTACATCTGTAAAGAAGCTTGATTTAAATTAAAACATATGCTCACCATGCGATTCCATAGTTCTTAAGGGGCCTCATTAGATTTTCTAAAATAGAAGCAAAAAAAGGGGGTTTTTTTGGAGGGGAGATGGTTTTGAGATACTTTGAGGATTTCTTAAGAAATAAGCTTACACGTAATTTTATCTTTTAAGAGCAGTTTTGTCCCTCTATTTAAACAGTTGTCTAATTTTCTCCCTCATCCCTTCAGTATATGTATACATTTACCCATTCTGCCCAAGAATCTGACTCCACTTTTTCTTAGCTTGTTACATTTTACTGATACCACTCATGTCTTGCTAGAATAACAATGCATTTGCCCATAATATAATGTCACTTTGTGCTGCCAAAACCAACTTCATCTCTTTTTATGAAATCCGAATGCTGGAAGGCATAGATGGCCTATTAGAAATCACTGAAAGCTGAATCATTTATATCAGAACAAAACCAAAGTCATATACGATGGTGGGATATAATTTTTCTTCTTTTAAACTATGCTATTCACTAATCTCATGAAGAGGAAGAGCATTCCCATTAACATCCCAGAGTTTTGGGGAATTTGTCTCCTGTTAAATCTGTTACGGAAACTCCAGAGTAGAAGTACCAAGTAAAGCCACCCCTAAACTACACATTGCCATCAGCTCCAGGTAAGTAGTCCTGGATTTCTTCAGGCTGGTAGAAGTCTGCAGGACTTCTAAAATTTCTGCAGGAACGAAAGATACTTATTTGAATATTGCAAAGGTAATGTCCTTGTCATGCTTCTTACCCCTATGCTCTCCAGTGTCAAGAATAAAAGGCAGGGAGAAAATATTCTAATTGTTCTGCTGGCAAAGCGGCTAGCAAGCAGAAAGCAAACCAAAAAAAAGGAGTGCATTCAAAACAAAATCTCGCAAAAGCCAAAACTCCTCTTTATGGTTTCTGCCATCTAAATCCACACCTTATCTCAAAATGGCACACATACACACTCAAAAAAGAACAAGAGAAATTTTATTTGGTCTAACTGTCTTGTAAGAGCATGCACAGGCAGAAAACAGCAGAAAATAGAAAGAATACTTTGAGCAATATAAAATATATTATAATATAGATTTTGACAGAAATCTGTGATGCACCCGAAGTAAAATATATAAAGAGAGTAAAACAAAAACAATGTGAATGTAGTGCAATGCATTCAAAGCTGAACTCCTGATAAAACAACAAACAAGAGCACAAATTAAACAGCTAAACTCTACAGAGAAAGCTTTCAAGCAATCAAGTGGGCATTCAAGCCATGCAATTTTGTAGAAATATGGTGGAGAAAAAATTGGATGTTTCAGTTTACAAATCAAAAAGAACAAAATAGGAAGCTAAACAAATCACTTGCATGGCAATTGCATTCAGGAATGAGTATGGAACTATTACTGAAAAGGAGTTTGGCTTGGTGCACCAGTGTATATAGCTCTTCTTGACTTGGGCAGCTCTTCAGTGTTTACACAGGGCTTATTTTGGTGGCAATATACCATCTAAACACATTTCTAGGAATCAAAGTCTTACTTCTCCCCCTCCAGTAAGACAGTTTTGTTATGAAGAAGTTGATGACATTGAAACTTCAGCCTAGAGCCATCTCTAGGCACTGCTATGGTGTCCTTGTAAATAACATACATGCCACCACAAGTTATAATACTGTTAGAAGTACTGAGAGAAATGACTACATATTTACCTAAGAGAGGGTATAAAAAAAAAGAAACAGGAAAAGAGTATCTGCAACAGTGTGCATCACTGCAGACTCAAGGTCTCCTTCATTTCCTATCATGAAATAAGGACAATTTTAAGACAAAACAAAAGAAAACAAAAAGGAGAAGCCAAGCTTTGACTGCTAAGCACAAGGCCCAGAAAACAGAGTACGATGAATAGAAAAGATGCATTATTCTGGGAAGTTCACCAAAACACTAAGCCACTTCTCAGTTCAATCCAACTGCTCTACATCAGTCAAATATCCAGAGGTTAACATCTCAACATCTACTATCTGCATGGACAATTTCTTCTGCATAGAGACCAGGTACACAGACTAATCTCACATACCTTCAGACATCTCTCTCTCCTTTGTAAAATAGATTTGCTGTGAGCAGACAAACATTGACCCACAGAGAAGCCCAAGAGGCCTCTATTAAAACATATGCACTGTTTATTTCTCAACGGCTGAGTTTCCTTTTATGAAAACTGAATCTTCTTTTCTTTGGTTAACAACGAGGACTATAAACTGCTCTGAGCAGCAAGATTTAATCAAATTTATACGATACATAGGAACAATTCACAACTTGCTGTATATTCTGGCTATAATGTTCTGCATATTCTCAAAGCAATACAAAATAGTGCAGAACTCCCCACTGTTTGCCTACTGCTAAAAATCATTCTTAAGACTATCTCCAATCTAAAGTGCTTCAGTGGGCTTTGGTAATCATCCTTGTCTCATCGAAAGCAACAGGCCTTCCTTCTCCTTCGCCCTGGGTCTCATAAAGATTTTCTAAAACATAACATGTAAAGAAGATTTAGCTTAATGAGATCTCAGTAACATCTCTAATTCCCATTGCTTTTAGAGTATGCTTTTCTGTTATCAGAGGCCTACCATACAGCTCCAAAAATTCAACACACAACAAAAAAGATTTCTTAAAATCACAACACACAGCACACAATGCCACCTACGCCAAGAGATAAATAAAACAGCCTAGTTTACAATTTTCCCATAAGCTTGGTGGCCCTAAATAAAAGGATGCTGTGTTTTCTCAAAATATACAAAATCAGATCAGGAAGCTCAACATAGCACCAATGACATGTCAGTAAATGCCTTTTCTGATAAAATACAAGCAGGGCCCTAGAAAAGGCAGACGTGCAAATTCATCACAGCATTACAGCAGATTGCTGATTAAAAGAGTTCTCGGACTGCTCTGAAGTCTGGATTGTTATTCACATGGGGAAGAATAACACTGACATGATGAAGATGGATCTTCATTATATGAAGATACATTCTGTAATTATTTTTTACTAAGCTTTTTTTCCCCCCCAAAAAAATCAAGCCTTGCAGACTATCCTGACAAGGTAACTGAGTTACTCCACTCTTTTTCTCTAAAAAGGCTGACATAGCCATTCAATGGTGGCCAGGGTTAGTACAGCACTGAAAGCACGTACAGAGACATATATATATATAGAGAGAGAGATATACATATAAAGATTATATATATATGGTTTTGGCTGGGATACAGTTAAATTTCTTCACAGTAACTTGCATGGTGACATGTTTTGGATTTGTGATGAAAACAGTGATGATAACACAGAGATATTTTCCTCATTGCTGAGCACTGCCTGCACAGTGTCAAAACCTTTTCTGCTTCTCACCCCACCCCACCAGTGTGCAGGCTGGGGGTAAACAAGAAACTGGGAGGGGACACAGCCAGAACATATGACTGCAGCTGACCAAGGGGGTATCCCACACCATATGGCATCCATGCTCAGCATATAAAGCTGGGGGGAGAAGAGAGAAATAGGAGCACGTTCAGCCTTAAGGCATTTGTCTTCCCAAGTAACAGTTACAGATGATGGAGCCCTGCTTTCCTAGGCTGAACACCTGCTTGCCCATGGGAAGCAGTAATGAATTCCTTGTTCTGCCTTGCTTCCACAGCTTTTGCTTTCCCTATTACACCATCTTTACCTCAATCCATGACTGTTCTCGCTTTTACCCTTCTAATTCTCTCCCCATCATGCCTGGGAGTGAGCGAGCAGCTGCGTGTGCTCCGTTGTCTGCCAGGGTTAAGCCACGTGGAGCCATTTCAACTCTAGGCTCAGTTTTTGGAAGGGGTCTGTTGACCGAAACATTAGAGCAAGTAAAAGCTTATATTTAGTCTTACCTCATCAGGTAAGTAAAGACCATAGCTCCAGAAGATTGTGATGTTATACTACACCTCCTTAGAAGGCATTATACTGTTTAAGAAAAGCAAAAGGTAGCTTATAATTATTAAATATTAATATAGTGGATCACACAACACTCTAGCAAATGTGTTTTGAGCTCACTGACGCAGCAAGCACTAATGCAGAGGAATTGCTCTGAGTTTTCAAGTGTCTGAACCAAGGGGAAGATTGGAGGGTTTCTGCCATTTCAAACACCAAAAAATCCAAACATGAGAGGAGAATATTAGAAGCTCAGATTTTTCTCCCCATTGAAGACTTCCTATTTTATTCAGCTAGTTTGGAACTTGCCACAGTAATGGAAGATCAGAGACTTCTTTCTAATAATCATTTTATTTAATCTTTTTCTTCAATAAATCTTAATATGCAAAGTCACCTGTCTGTCCTAACTGGATTTTTGTCCTTGAGCAGGAAAGTGGGGCTTTTAAGTTATTCTAGCTTCAATAGCTACATCTATGAAGAAGTAGAATACTCACACTATTTTCCAGTTAAATACATTCTAGTGACCTTTGCACGCACATTTCCAAATGTTTCCAAAGACACTACCAACACAGAAGTTTTGCCAGCAAAGACACAACTGCAAGCCCTGGGTTATACTCTGAATGTGACTGTTTCCTGATTCTTAGATTTTATACAAGCCCTGTTTCCGTAATATCCATGCACCTAAAATGAACATTTCTACCTAACAACACATTTCTAAGGTGGGAAATTATTATCTCACTTACAGATGATAGAACCAAGGTTATTCAAGAATCCTGTGGATTTGGAGCCCCGTGTTGCGTTCCCCAGGGTCAGATACTCTAATAGAGCCATGGCTCCACTTAGAGCATTTCCAGTGATTGGAAAGTATGTAATGCATGACTAATAAACATCTAGGAGATCTAAACAGATTAGGTATGTTGCTCAAGTTACATCTTTTTCCTTGAAACTTCCAAGTACATTTGAAAAGAATTTAAACTTTAAAGAGCAAACTGAGGTATAAATGGCATACAATAGAAAAGGCTTATAAAGTTACACTACATATTGCCCATAATACCTAGGTCTCTGAATAACATTTTAGCATGTAAAGCAGAAGCTTTAAAAGCGTATTTCTGAATTGCTCATAAGTTTAAGTATTCCTTCACCCTTCATAGTATCTTATTTTTAATAAAACTCATACTGTAACTCCTCTGCATACATTTATCAGAATTTGAGCAAGCTGATACTTCTTCACAGTTTATACAAAAGCTACGGGTTCTGCTGCTACTTGTACTGCTGATCATTAGCTGACAAATTGCTATTTCCCACCTCCTCACATCTTGGTGACAACTCACTGCCTGAAACACAGTTGAGGTTTGGCACTACAAATCACAGCCACTACACTAGTTGGAGAAAGATACTGCAGAGCAGTCTGTGGATTCTGGTACATTAAACAAGATTATCTGACACAAACTCAATTAATGTGCCATACATACAGACAAGCTGCAGTAAGTTTTCAGCACAATCACTTATAAGATCTCAAAAATTTTTGCATCATCTGGATTTTAATTGTGTACAATTTCATGCTGCCGTGACTAAAGGATACTCTATCACAATCTAAGTTAGGACTCCAAGTTACACAGCATCTCCTGTTAATCACAGTAAATGGTCATTCTCACATGGCTATCACTATGTACAGCTATAAGGAACTTAAGTGTTGTATCTTTTGAAAGTCACCTCTCAAGGTCAACATTGTGTAATGGGAAGATCTAAGTTCCAGTCAAGAACACAAAAGCTTCAGACTATTTAGGCTTTCCACTAACAGGAAGGGAAAAGAAGGAAGGAACAAGTGGGGAAAGGAGGAGGGAAAAGAAGAGGGAAAGGGAGGAGACATTGGACAGGAAGAGTAACAAAATGCTTGGGCTTTACTTGTGTAAATATAGATGTCTTCTGCCGCTTTGGATGCCTTAGGGAGTTGAGATTTGTACAGAGCTAGCAGATTTGACAGAGGGCATAGGGAGAGCCACACCTTCTGAAGGGGCAGCTAGATGCCAGACACCAAACTCCAGCATGTTTAAAGCAGTACTAGTTTCTTAAGCACAGGCTAGTGAATTCCACCCACAATGTGGTAAAGAGGAAAGAAATGCCACAGAGGCGAGGGGAACAAATAGCAACAGGGCCCCAGGGTACCCTGCAATAAAACACAGTGACACCAATCTAAGTCAGAGGGTAAAGGATGCTGTCACTAAAACATTAGTCAAAGTCATAAATTTTAAATTCTTTTTTTAACTGTAATAATTGTTTTAACTACTTATGCCAGAAGCCCAGAATATTCTATAGCAAGTGACAGACTAATTGAGAGTTCAAGCTTGATTTCACACTGTTATAAGTTTATTTGTAGGATTGCCCCAGAAATACTGCAATTTGTATTTTAAGATTGAAGAGCTCCACACAAGGAAGGCTGTGATTGCCCATTACATCCCACACTAACAGTGTTATCTAACCACAACGACATCCCAAACACTTAACCAAAGCAAACTAGTAATGAGACTTAAAGAGCATTATTCCATGCTCACCATTCAATTTCAAGAAACATATGCATAATGAAATACAACTTTTCCCAAGAGATTTGGTTCTCGTATTTAGAGGGTCTACCAGTCCCATTACCTGAGAAAGTTTTACACCTTTTTCTTCCTGAGAGACTGCAGAGAAAACAAAGCTCTGTAAAAGCTTTTTCATTAACAGAACAGTGTTGCAGATATGATTTCATCAATCCTACCTAAAAGCAAAAGAACTAATTGCTTGCTGGAAGACTGTACTTCAAAAGCAAGTCTGGCACAAGGAAAAAACACAGTGGTTTAGTAATGTCTTTCTTACATTTTAAAGCAGCACTGACTTGTTAGGTTTAAAATAGTAACAGGGAACTAGTTTTAAGCACCATGCCCCTACCTTCCATCACAAATGTCTTCCTTACAATTGCTAAAATAACCCACTTTTTGAAATGCTCTCAGATCCCCAAGGAGCCAAAAAGTTTATTTATAGTGGATCAAAAGCTTTATTAGACTAATTTGGGCGGATTCTTTTAGTTCATTATACCCATGAGGAATGAAATAGACTAACTCAACGCTCAGTTTAAGGCATCTGTCCCGACACACAAAACCTCCTGTTATCTGAAGCGATGACTTGCTGCTGTGGCAGGGGGACTGCCCTGGTCAGTCACACGACAGGGTGCCAGACAAGAGCAGCGCAGAACAGGGGGCAGCAGGAACCTGAGGGGCAGACATCCACTACGTATCAGCTTTAATTCAAGACCCAACTTCAAAAAACATTCCAGTTAACTAGAGACTTCCATTGCTTTCAATGCAAAGCTACGGAACTCAATATACTTGAGTTGATTCAGCCTTTTTAGGTTCAAAATTGTAAACAAGACCCCCCCAAAAAAGAAGTTTAGGTGAAAAGACATGGGAGAAAAAAACTGTTCAAAGGATTATGTGTAATTGTGCTGATTTTGGCTAAGAGTTATTTTTCCTCATAGCAGCTGGTATGGGGCTGTGTTTTGGATTTGTGATGAAAACCGTGTTAATAACAGAGGGATGTTTTAATTATTGCTAAGCAGTGCTTACACAGAGTCCATGCCTTTTCTGCTTCCCACGCCACCCCACCACCAAAGCAGGATGGGGGTGGACAAGGAACTGGGAGGGGATACAATCAGGACAGTTGATCCCAACTTACAAAAGGGATATCCCACACCATAGGGCATCATGCTCAATATATAAATGATTAGGACCATCAACTAAAACAAATAAAAGAGATGCTAGCTTTGAAACTCCTACTGTCACTTTTAGCGTCTGGTCTCTATAGGGAAAGGATTAAACTCTTTTTTTTTTTTTCCTATTTTTGATAAATTCTGCTTCATTTCTCTATTTTGAAAAGCCATTCCAGTGTACTTTAGAGAAGAGAAGCAAAGACAGAGAATAGAGCAAGAAACTCACAGAGGAAAAAAAGCAGTACAGTGAAATTGCAAGGTAAAAAGATTGAGAAACTTCAATTTTACTTCTAGCAGAGAAGACCAACGGACACATTTATTCCTCTGAAATAAGCGAAAAGGTAAATGTGTTCAGCGTATGAAAACATGATTAATTTCTTTTTTTATGTATGTATAAAATGTTTCTATCATGTTCCTGTAATAAAGCCATTTTGCAATTTAATTCCAGTTTTTACACAAGTTGAACCAAAAAAACATTTGTATCTTTAAGAGTAAACTTTATAAAATAATGAATATCTGCTAGCCATAATCCAAAGCAAATCATTTAGAATTACTGCACTACAGGATTAACAACATGAAGAGTAATACAACTCTGCTTTCAAGTACTTCAAATGTATTATTTCAGGTTACAGTGATTCGGTAATTTATATTCCAATGGCATTTGGTAAAATTTGATTTACCATTTATCCAAAAAGACTGCTCTCAGTAAGAGGCTTTAATTACTACACTACATTTCTCATCTTATACTTTTTGTAATTGTATGAATTTATGTATAAGGAAGAATAAAATTTTAATAAATTAATTCCCTAGAGTTGTTGGTTTGGTTTTTTTTAAACAGCAGTTAACAACTGTGTGCCTACAAATAATTCCTTGCAGAATTGGGTATCCTCCATCTCCTTTCCCTTCCAAGTAAAGGTCATCAATTTTTTCCACAAGTGAAGTCAACAATAGCTGAATTAATCCAGCTTCAGGTTGACTGTTACAAGTTTGAGGGCAACAGTCAGGGTCCAGAATAAGGTATTTAACTTAAGTAGTCTTCTCATTTTCAACTACTTCATCACATATGAAAAAGTTTCCAAAATACAAGCCACAACTAATTATGGCATTCTGAATTATTATTCTAAAAATCACTTGCTCAAAAATCAAGAGCTGGTGTCAGCAGCAAATTCTTTTTTGAAAGAATCAAATTTAGTTTTTATTTAAATTAATCATGATGCAGTTTCACTGATAAAGCATGATAAACAAAACTTTGAGACTACAAGCTGTATCTTGAAATTTAAATCCTTAGCAAAGAACAAGAAATGTCCTCATGGTTACCAAAGTAACTATGCTACCTACATAAGATTTTGTCTATTTAATGAGTCCACTCCAAATTTTCTATTTATTACCCTCAAATAGATGCGCAGTCCCCTGATGCTATTCCAGCAGATATCTCTAAACAGTCCCAACTATATTAAATTTTCTCAATCTGTTACAAGAGTCTTATATCACAGTCTTAAGAGTAGCAGATATGTAAATATATCCCAGTGAAAAAATCTGAGTGTCCATTTCGGTAGCTCCTGCAATTTTATTAGACTCAATGGGGCAGCCACAAACACTGGTAACTTTCTCTAAGAAATTACATTTTATTCTAAATTTTTAAAACAGATGCCTACAACTGATCTTTTGAATATGCTATTTTATTAAGAAATAAAAGAGACACTGAGGCTATCACAAAATGGCAACAAATTTTTGAAATACTAAGATAAGAGTGAAGTCAACTCTCAAAGATTTACCCACCAAAACCTTCACAATCATTTAAACTAAATGAAGAAACTTTATTTATCTGGCAAAATGGCAATATTTTTTGGCAATATAATAGTTTTTACTCTCTGCCATCTAGTTTAAATGGCAAATTTAAAAGGAAAAAAATGGAATCATGCAGTTCACTAAGCCAGAAAACAGCTTTTAAGTAAATTACTTGGGGAAAGAGTAGAAGTAATGCTTTTGTTACTTATGATATTAGCATTTCCTTGTGTATATATTGTACCTGCTGTTAATATTTAGTCCACAGTTAGATAATCCTCCATTAGCTAATTCAGTTGTGAACTTCTTAACCAGTATTTCCCTGACCATTTAAAGTATTTTGAATGACAGCCTATTAAATGTTAGCAGACTTTCCAATGTACTACAGTTTGCAAAATTAAATTAATGTAGTATCTTCTATTTATACAGACTCTCTCCTCAGTAAGAACTCCTAATTCATTTTGAATACTTAGATAATAGCATAATCATAATAACTTCCATTACCGCGTGGACTTATTTTGTATGGTACCAGGCATCCCTAATCCCTTTTCAACTGCTCATGTGAGAAAAGAAGTAGAAATCAAAGACTGCAAGAGTGCTCAGAACCTCCCAGGATTACTCTATAGATTCATTTTCAAATCCAGGCCTCACACCAAAGACAGCATTAGACATCAAAAATTTTATTTTTGATTGCTATGTTAGTAAAAATGTTTTTAGTTGACTTATTGTTATGTAGACACAGTTCATGCAGATCTGTAAAACAAATGCCTGGGGCTTTCTCAATTGCTATGCAATATTTCTTCAGAGCTTGTTTTACTCTTGAAAATATAGTAAGAAACCATAACACTAAACCTCATTATACCAAAATATAAGAGTCATACACATTTTTGTATCAATACATTTATATATACACACCTATATATATATATGTATATATATATGGATCACTATGATGGATCACTTCTTTGCAAGCTTATCCCATCTGACACTCATTAAAGGAATCCTTGAAGTTCACAACTAAAGTTTCCTATGCCATCCACATTCCTATTCTCACAATTAAACCGTCTTTGACAGTACTTTCATTGCTGTTACTCTACAGTTTCATCAACTCAATAGTTAAAAATACACAGAGAAGTGAACAGAAATGCTGAAATACAAATTCTGTCCTGTTATCATTCATACCAAATTACTACACATCTTTCTCAGCAGACTTGTGTAATCTGTCAAGCTTTTGAAACATACAAATTCATTTCTCTGTCTGTTAAAAAAAAGTATGTTCTTTAAATCCTGACATTTACTTGTATATTCCACACAGAACTAGAAAGAATATATTTTAGTGATCAAAATGTTAGTGCTTACAAGTCAATAGCAGCAGTTTCAGTTCAGGGAAAGCTTCCAATTTTTTTCTATTACATTGACTTCCCTATTTTTAACAATGCTTGAAACATGTTAAGACAAAAGCTTATAGTGAATTCTCAGCTGTTTACCGAAAATATATAGTCAGTGAAACAAAAATGCTTTTCAATTTGTGGTTCAAGCCATGGATTTAAATTTGGTATGAATTGATAAAATACATAGCAAAATGACTAAGAACTTCCTAGTTATATAATCGATTTTACAAACAGTGAGGAAAAAAAATGGAGACACAAAAGTCAACATCACATAAAACCAAAAACAGAAGAGATATGAACACCACAACAGAGTCCCTTTTGTGTTCATATTGCAAAATGCACTTCAAATACAAAATTCATAGCAAAAAAATCCATTATAGGAAAACACAGCCTGTATGCCACATACCTTAAATGGAGTTCAAGTAGAAGTGAATGAAAGAATACTTCAATTTGTGTCAGGAAGGCAAATTCTACTGATGACACGCAAAAAGACTCAGTTATTTGTTTATCACTCAGCAGAATTAGCCTTTGACTTCAAAAGATGTAACAAAAATCCAACAAATAAAACTAAATACTCTCCTCCTCTCTTAGAAATTTATCTAAAGTTTGTATTTGTAAGCCAGGTACTTCAATGTAGGAAGTACTCAATTTCACAGTTGTCTGTATAAGCACCTGCAGTGAATCAGTACACTGAAATACATTACTTTTTTTTTTACCCAGAGTGCGGGGCATAATCATAAGGAGACAGAATTTTAATTATATAAGAAATCACAAGTCTGTCACATTAAGTTTTCAGAGGCTAATACTGCAAGCTCAATAACAACCCTTAAAGATTTTGGCATTGTTTCATTCTGCCTTCTTTATAGCAGGCGAGAGCGTACAGATCAACCACCACAACACCCATACATCTGCACTTAAGATGAGTTACAAACGAGCATTCTACAACAGTAGCAGAGTAGATGTAGAGCAATGGAACACCTCTTCTATGAGGAAACACGGAGAGCATGAGGGTTGTTCAGCCTAGAGAAAGGAAGGCTCCAGGGAGACCTTACTGTGGCTTTTTAGTACTGAGAGGGGTCTTACAGGAAAAATGAGGACAAACTATTTAGCAAGGTCTGTTGCAATAGGAAAAGAGGTAATGGTTTTAAACCAGAAGAGGGTGGATTCAGACTAGATATAAGGAAGAAGTTTTTTACCATGATGCTGGTGAAACACTGAAACACATTGCCAAGAACAGTGGTACATAGATGCCCCATCCTTGGAAACACTCAAGATCAGGTTGGATGGGGCTCTGAGCAACCTGATCCAGTTGAAGATGTCCCTGCTCATTGCAGGGGGGTTGGACTAGATTACCTTCAGATGTTCCTTTCAATTCAAACCTTTCTATGATAAAAAAAGAGAGATCATGGCATGAAAGGAAGTAGAAGGAATATTTAACTTTCCTTTTACCTAGCAATTACTGCCTACAAATATTAATATTTATTTGCAGCTGATTGCTTCACTGAAGCCCTGTTATGTCCAATTTGAACTGGTGGATGTCCCTGATCCCTCCCTGACAACAAGTATGGCCAATCTGTACTTTTTTCAGTACGATCCTAGTACGTTTTTTAATGTGTAGACCGGGTGTTATAGTGTGGAACCGTTTTGTGTATGTTTTTTATTACACTACATATTTTTAATTTTTGTAATTTCATGCACTTTATCACAGGACAAGGAAAACAAAGTATTAAACCAACCATATCACTCCAGTGTCACTACCACTCCAAAAAAGCACACTGCCTTACGCTCAAGCATCATATAAACAGGGTATCAAGATAAAGCCATTCTTGAGTTACATCCTTGGTTGGCTTGGGTGAAAGCTAAATTTCTGAAAGGTAAACAGAGTTGATGTGACCTTTCTACCTCAGGTCTCCTTATTTCTCTCAAGACTCTTCTACTTGAATTTATGTTTCCCCAGAATTCTTCCTAGCAGCAGGAAAATCAGGAGTTTTGTCTATTCTCTTTACCTTGTGGTACTGAAGTGACCACCACTGCATTCCTAAACACACAACTTCAAATACAAATGAGTTAAGTGGCCTGGCACATATGGCTGAAGAGAGATGAAACAATCATTTTAATAACATTTCATACAAGCTACTCTAATGATCCTTCTCTCATTTTCTCTTCTTTTTCCCTAGATTAGCAGGTTTTGTTCTTTAACTGGAGGTCATCTTTTGCAGGATACTATATAACAAGTTTGAAACTACTGATAAATAACTTTTCTTTCCAGAGTCACTAGTAAAAAAATCCATGAGACTGCATGGACCAAGATTAACAAAAAATAAGACTGAATATTCTCCTAGTTGTACAAGGTAGCTTTGAAAGCAACCTCAATACTATAAATAAATAAATAAATACACTCAGTCTTCATCTTCTGTTTGCATCCCTTCTGTGCCACACCAAGGAAGCACGAATGAGTGGACCATGCTCATCTCTGTACAAAGAAAACAGCAAGAAAAATCACTTCCACTTACTTGGTGTTAATTCTGGGTTTCCTTTCAAGTTCATCATCTTTGGAATTGAAGGTCCATATATGTCTGCATCGAGTAAACCAACTTCTTTTGTCTGTGTAAGGAACAAAAAAAGTAATTGTCAAAATGTCTGCCTTCCTTTCTGTATTATTAGCTGAGCAAAATTCAAAATTGCCCATAGAAATAAAAATAAGATCTTAATTTTAGACATCAGTTATCACTGCTTCCTTTCTCTCTAAATTGCAATTGAAGAATTCAATATAAGAACGTCTACAAGTTGGGTCAGATGTCTTCACAAAAGCTTTATTCAGAATCCTCACTTGTACATTTTCTTACTTAAAATGTATACCAGACTTTATAATAACAAACATTATAAGCAATGTTCTCTAGTCCACATATTTTTATATAGAAATAACATTTAAACTTTAAAAATCAAATTTTATCGAAGAATAAACAAATGAGATTTGTAAATATATGCAAGTTCATGCAATTTAAATCATACTAGTGATTACAAAGAATGTGAAAAACATAAAAAATGTATTTTTTTCTTTGATTTAAGTGACCAGAGTAAACTTTTGCAGACATCTTGAAGCTACTGAAATGCTAGTCTCTGAAGCTAATTAAGCAGGCATAACATTTTAATCAAATACATTTACACAAAAGTATGCTAAAAATGGGTTTATTAAACTACATATGGCACATTAGGCAATAAACTTTAAATTAAAATTATTCAACTATGTAGTCTAGACTAAGAAGATTCCTTTCTATAATTTTTTTTTATAGATATACATACTTATTTTGTGGAAATTAAACTATTTTTCCTACAGATGGCAAGACAGTACCAATTACCAAGTGATGCAAATTAAATAGTAAAGAGCAAGCCCTTTAAAGTGCTGAATGTCAAGTTTCTCTAATATAGAAAGCTAACTGTATTCAACATTTTGCAAAATTGCAAACAAGTATGTTTAAGAGCTTGTTTGAAAGGTTAAGGTAGCAATACCAGCTTTTCCAACAGTGCCAAATCAGACTTCCACTGTCAGTGTTTCAAAATGTATACTTCACTTTTTGGATGATGCTTTCCTAATCTGGTATTTTATATAAAGCCCTTTTGTTACCACAACTTTGATGGGAAAGATAGAAACGTAAGCAAAAAAATGCATTACCATATTTGATCTACTATGTACTTTGAAAAATAAGCTTTTACTAAAAAAATCAACCACATTTGGGTTCAGTTATTCAATATACGTTTTATTAAACAGAGCAAAGCATATATAATTTTATGGATTATTTAATTTAATTTTTTAAACTTTTTTTCTTTATAACGTCTTGTGAAAACTCTTTAAAAAAAAGTTCAGGAGTTACTGTAACAAATTATTCCTTCCTGCCTACTGTGGAAAGCTGCAATTTCAAAACCATGGAAAAGACCCATCTTTACATTAGACCTTAAAGATGTCAACAACAGAGTATTACAGCACTTTTGTTCTATGTTAAAATGCATATTTTAACAGATCAGGAAGATTCATGACTCAGTACCTTTATCTGTGTCAGTACCTAACCAAACCCATCAAAACATCATCTACAGCTATTCTACCTAATTCCTTCCCAAATGAAAGTATTTGCTGAAAAACCTTCATTATGTTTTAATTTCCTGAAATGAAGGATAAACACATGCACACTAGAGAAAAACATCCTGAAGTTACCTGAAGGACTTTGCAAATTCAGTTACTACTTCAAATTACAAAGCTGATCTTCGTTTCAAGCTAAATAGTAAACCTGATAGTTTATCATAAAAATTTACACATTTCCTCAGAAATAACAAAAGTGCGTGTTCATGAGATGCACTTTTGTGTTCATGGATATGGTTCAATAAAACTGTTGTCTTCAAACAGAAAAATAATTAACAGATTCTCAAGTTCCTACAACACATTAATGAAAGCACAAGTGATCCTGTAAGCATGGTGCTTTCTACAGGATTATAAGAGAAAGGTCTTTTGGAAAATCTTTAAATCACTGGCAGAGCCTCCCTAAAGACAGCCTAAGGCAGGGGTTTTCAGTTCAACATGTTCGGTAAGAAGAGTTCATACTACCTAGAAGTAGCAGCTCATACAGAAAGCATTGGCCCAACAAGCTGCAGTTTTGAGTTCTGTTTCTCCCAACTATCCCTGCTTTTGCAGTATATAAACATACCAATAACCCTTTACTCAAGGTTTAATTATCTCAGAAAAATATTATGGCAGCTACCAAGGGATCTTTTAAGACAGGCACAATACAGTCCAGATCAACTCTTCCAGCACTTATGTTTTAAATCCCCAAGAGAAGAAATAATGCGCATACACCTGGATGCTACCACATGAAATTGTTAATCAGAATTACCAGATACTTCTCATGCTGAGTGAAATATAATCCAGATGCATGAGTTACAATAATTAAAAAATTAAATTTCAATAAATCGTGTTTTCTCCCCATATAACCTATGCCTCATATAAAACAGCACATCTTTCAAAGCACTGCTGTATTAAAACAAATCCTAAAAAAACATGCATAACATCAGACAAGGTAAAAAAGAACATATGGGCAGAAGGAATAGATTACAGGGGATCAAAAGCAGGACCAAGAAGGCAACTTAACAAAAGAGGAGCAGGAGAAAAAAAAGCTCTAAGATTCCTCTTATGTCCTCCAACATTATTTTCTTCTTCATGTAAATCTCATAGCAATGCTGAATCTTTTTTTTTCTCAAGTAATACTAGTTACACAGACAGAAATGCGGTACTGAAAGCACACCCAAGCACACAGAAGTCCCCCTGCCTGTTTTTTCAGAGCACAGCACATACCACTGCTACAGTCACCCTCTGCACTCTGGTAGGAAAAGGATTCAGAAAATAACAACTCCATCATCTTCTTACGGATGCATTTTCTCCTTATAAACATGTTTCTCTCCCGTGCTTATTAAACAAACAGCATTCCATCTCTCCAGATGGCATAGCAATAACTAAGCTCAAAACAGCTGTTCTCAAGTTAACATTTGTCCTTTCCTTCCACCTGCCCAACTGCAGAAGAATGTTTGAATCAATCTTCAAGTTTACTACACTTGGAAAATACTTTCTAGAGACCTGTATTTTTTTGTTGCCTTACTGCAAGTTCTGAACAGCTATAAATTCTCAAGATGTGACTGACAGTGTAACCATTCCCACGTGATTTAATCATGTAATTCATGTCACCGGAAGCTACTTTGAAAAAATATACGAACTAACATGTAGAATCATTGACCTCTTCATGCAGAGAAAGATCCTTATCAAAATTCCATCAGGCAGAGACCATAAAATTAGAAATAAATATATTGGCAGCTGATGAAAACACAAAAGTACTCTCTTGTCAGCAAAAACTGTGCTTAAAAACTCACAAATGTTCACATTTACTTTCTTATCAATGCTTTCCTCCCTGTGGGTAAATACTCTCTAGCACAGGCTACTGCTAGGATTTGCTCTTTCTGCAGTACTACTACTGGCTATCATGGTCTCATCTGATCATTGGTGAGCTCAAGAACACACAAAAAAACCCCAACAGAAGAAAGGACTGTGTTAAAGAACCAAAGCTCCTCTTCATCTTCTACTTTTACATTGACTACATAATTCCTTCTACTTCACTACCACTAATCTTCTCAACAAAATATTAATTTGCCTATTAGACATCTCTAAAGATTTCTGACAAACATTCCGCATAAGGTGTGATAAGTTATATAATCACTGCAGCTTTTAACCCAGTACAAATACAGTGAAGTTTTCATTTCAATTTCGAAACTTCTCTCACCTACACTAAGAAATGAAAACTAGTTTTCACAGTCACCAGGTACAGATTGTATATTTACAAGAAAACCAAACGCTACATCACTAGATAAAGATATCCTTGCATATATCCCTGAAAGATGAGAATTCTACAGCTTTATTTTTGTGCAATGTACAAATTACAGGCATAGACAACCTCACTAAAAAGATCCTTTACCTTTTCTGGCAAGATTCTCAACATAATTAAATTTCAGTTTAGCCCTTGAACCTGGCCACTGCCTTGTGAGCAATCGAGACTTGAAAGACAGCTGTATTTTAAATTAACAATTTTTAAGCTCTGAACTTAGTTGTAATTCTTTTTGGGGAAAAAATTAAAATAAAATTGTTGAAGGCCATATTAGACAAAATCCTGGCAGAGAGAGGTCTTGTAAAAAAACCAGTAAATTTTGTCTCCTTTTCCTTATGCAGATTAGAAAGTATTCAATTGCTATTAAGTTTGTTCTCTTAGGCAGGCACGTGTTACTACACACAATCCTTGTTCAGGTGGCATAAGTCCATCCTAATGACAAAATGATCCATATCTTTCCCCCTCTTAGATATTTAAGCAGATACTTAAAAACTGTTTAGTCTCTCCCTACACTTTCTTTATGTGGGTTCCGTTTATGTCTTTCAGAGAATATTAACTATGAAATCAATTACATTTTCCAGTAACAAATTTTCAACCAAATGCAACCAGTTCCATTCATATATCACAAAGGACTCCTCCACACATAATTCTGTGTGCAACGGAGAATCTGGTGATATTAATTTCTTCCAAGTTACCAAATGCTTCACTGAGGAACAGATCTGGTTAAAGACTTCATACCAAAAAAGAGAAAAAAAGGGAGGAAAAAGATATAATTTAAGAAAAGAGCTCACAAAAAGCTTCTATAAATAGCTGTTAATAAACATAGCCTACGTTACTGCTAAACATCCAGAGACTCTTTGACAGTATTAATTTCATTTTTGCTCATATTTTCTGAGACTTATTTCCATTCTTGGTAGGGCATATGTATCCCCACTGGATGCTAGTGGGTAGTATTTTACTTTGAAGTAAACTCTGCAGAGCACCAAAATTCCCTTGTGTTCAGCCTGGGAAGGATAAAGGCACAGGTTAATGAGCTGTTATTGTTCTATATAGTGAACGATTTCCTACACTAGAAGTGCTCCCAATATTCAGCAGCTGCAGTCCATTCCAAAGACAGAAATTCCAGCTTTGCTAAGTGAAGATGCCAGTTATTTTAAAGCTAGTGCTCCTAATCCACCAGCAGGACTCTCAATTTACCCTTTTAATGTCATTATAGACTTAGAACTAATCCCAAACTGCAAGCAGCAACACATAGGACAAAAGGAAACTTAAGATCAGGATAGGCTACGGATTCCTCGTTTGACATACTGACACAATGAATAGCCATCTTTTAATCCCTAATTCTCTAGCTCTTTCAACGGCACACTATTTAAGTGCCTAGCTGTAAATTGGATTAAAGCCAAAAATGTATCACTGCAGTTTCCCTACTCTCTAGCCTAGAAATGTAAACTTGCTTTAAACACTCAGTCTGCTTCTGGTTTAAAAGCCCTTTTCCTTCATATGAAGTGCTTCCAATTCTCTGCCAGACACAGAACTTCTCTGGCATGTTTTTTTCTACAACCGTCTGCAGTAGCTCCTACCCAGTGTTCTTAACAATTGCATATCAGTAATTCAACCTTGTTTGGCCTTTTTGCACATTATGTATCAATGAAAAAAACCCTCAATACAGCAGCATTTGAAAAATACATTACCAAAACAGAATCCCAAACATTACCACATCTCTACAAGATGCCTCTCTACTTCCACAGCATGTCAAATAATTATAAAAAATGGTCCACCTTTTACATCAGTCTCTCTGATATGTGCACTGGGCTTTCAATGACTTGAAGACTAAGGATGCAGGTATTTAATTCTAGAAGCAATACTTTAAAAAAAAGAAAAAAAGGATTTTTTTTTCAAATTAAGCATATAGTTATGTGATTTAAAGTATTTTAAGAGGTCTATGTTTAAATATAGTTTTAATTTCGCTCATTTTTTACTTGAAAAACAGTAAAAATTTTAAGCTTTATTTCTCTCTTTTTATCAACTGATCTAGAAGCTAAGCTGTTATTGCAAAATAAACCAAATCAATTCTCATTGGCATCTCCAGCTTTATTGACACTTTTCAGCATTAAGAAACAAGCATGAAGATCTTATCTACAGTGATTAAAGTCTTCTGATTCTCTAAGCAACAGAGGCAAAGATGCCTAGAAATCAAATCCTAATAATTAGAAAAACTGCAGAGAAAGAGAACAGAACAGGTCAAAACTTGCCTTCATGCTATGATTACTGAGTGAAGGAGCCCATTATTGTCTAAATTCTTCTAGATTTGTTTGTCCTCCTACACGGAATTTTTTTCTTACCAGTAAGAAATGTATATACGTTGTAAAGTCATCTATGAATGCAGCAAATATTTTCCTGTGGACAAACAGTTTAATTACCGGAGCCAAATATTTGGGGAAAGAAAAAAAAAAGCTGGAATGTAAAGAAAGTAAGCTGGGTGACTTCTGAGTAGTTTTAAAATGTGTGGGTTTTGATTAAAAAGAAGAAATTAAAAATAATTTTATTATCACAGTAGTGAGTCCACATGAAGACTAGGCTCCCAACTACATCTCTTCTACGCTGTAACTTACTACAGATGCACGACAGATGTCCTCCTCGCCGGTGTTTACCCTGGCAGACACCCGCGCGCGTTCTGCGGTTTGAAAAGGGGCGGCGCTGAGGCGCGCTGCGCCATTCTGACCGGTACCGTTCGCACCCGAGGCGGTTTTCCTGCGCGGCTCGCCCCTTTCCGACCTCCAGCCGCACCCGCTGCCCGCGCGCCCCCTGCCGGCCGCCGCCTGCCCGCGCGCGGACACGGGCGGGCCGCCGGCGGAATCCCTGCGTTGCTCAGCAACCAGGGCCTTTGCTCGGGAAAACAGGCGCCGCTCCCCGACACAAGAACACCCTTGATGCATTTCAAATTTTGGTCCCGGTCTGCGTGACCCAGTAATCCCCTGGCGCAAAGCTAGGCTAGAACAGTGAAAACTGCTGCCTTTAACCACGTGTCCCCACTACTGCAGGCAGAAGCCACTAGCTTATGCTCACATGCTAACCTGGTCCATACGGTTTTACTTCTTGCTCCTCTGCCCTTCACAACACACAAGAAAAACATTTAATCCTATAGTGAAAAATGTAAATCTTCCCGGAACGAAAAGGCAAGCCAAAGGAAATCTGATTGGGGAGCTTGCCTCATAGTGACAGCACAAGCATGCAGCCTCCCAACTGGATTTGTGCCATCCTTAGTCATGCACAGCTGGTGTTTGCTCACTAAAATACTCTGTTCATAAACAAGCAATCCCTACCCTATTATTGCTGCCATCTATTAATTCAACTTGTTTCTACTATAATAAATTGTCACTGGCCAGGCAGCTTTCATAAGTAGTCATTCTAGTCTGAATACGAATCATCCTGGCACAAAACCCAAAATTTCTTCCCAAGTGCTCCTATGGGAGCACAACTGACTGCTGGTACATCAAAAGAATGAAAAGAATCAGCTGTCAAACTAAGCAAGCAATTAAAAATAGGACACCAGGATAAAACTTTAACTTATTTCTTAACACAAAAAGAACACTGTATGGATTTATAGGCCTTGGCACAGGCCCAAGAGTTTATATATTTAACTAATCCATGTCTAACAGGTAACCCAGGGTAACTAATATTTCAGGAAGAGATAAAAGGCTGCCCTGCTCATTTTCCCTGGCTTTCAATCAAAACTCAAAACCAAATAAGAAAAAAAAAAAAAAACCTCTCAAAAAAATCTACTCTGTCTTGGACATGGTATCTAGGCATCTAAATGAAATCCTGTCTTGAATCATTTACTCTGTAACCAAGAAGTAAAAATATGCCAAACAGACTGAGCACCAGCATGCAAGACTTTGAACTCCCAAATTCTAATTCCAGCTCTGCCAATAACACTGTGCAAACGTGACATTGACCAAAGCTCTGTTAACGCCTTAGTATGTCAGACCATCACTACAATAACTGAAAAAGCTTCCATACTTTAAAAAAATATAATAACAATTTTTTTTTAAACTATCAGTAGGAACAGTGGGCTTATGGTTTTGTTTTCTGACGATAGAAAGTAGACTTTTAAGAGAAGATAGAAGGATGCTTTCTTTTATCAAGAGGACAAAAAATCCTTTATGCTTTCACTGTTAATCTTCTAGCTTATGATACTACCAAACAACAATAAGAGGTTACAGCTGTTACTGAAAGCAGCAAGAACCTACTCTAATCCAATCTACACTGAAAGCATCTTCCACAGATCTCCATCACCAGAAAACAGTTGTTGTCAATAGTCTGTGACCTGTTTTATCTTAGAAAAAGAACACTTGAGTAACAAACACAGAACTTGTTATAAGACTGCGTCTAATGAAGGAAGCACAGGCCTTTATTGTCAAGGTGACCTATCTTCCTCCACAAGTCCTTTCTTTCTTTCTTTAAGCAGTACATCACGTTCAAAACAGTTTCCATAAATCTGTAGTTTGCTTATAAGAGACATAAGAACTGTTAATGAAGTTGCAGGGGGCTCCTGAAGCTCTGATCTACTAACTGGAATCATTACTGCTTCCTCTGAAAGAGATAAAATAGCAAAGAAGGGAACAAAAACCATGGGAAGGTGAGGCACAATCAGTAGTTATTAAATGTACAATAGGCATCCATTGCTGCATATCTGAGGACCAAGAAATTTACTATAAAATTCAGCAGGAGGCACCAAGGGACTCTGAAAAGCAACCTCCCTATTTACTTCACTCACTGTAACAAAACTGAGCATTGCAATGACCCCTACAATTCAGAGCACCAGACAATCCCAGACTGGAAAAAGCTCACAGAGATTTTCAGTCCAAAACCTAGACTCACAAAATTAGTGAACTGAAATCAATCTGAGTATACAAATGAACACACCAGCTACTTCAAGTCCAAAGATTAAACATAAATATGATGTCATCATTATTTTAAGGAAAAAAAAACGCATAGAAAAAAAGAAAAATGTATTAATGCATGAACAAACAAGAGAGAGTTCAGTTTATTCAATCCACCCTAATTTCATACTTTCTAACCTATAACTACATCAGGGCGCAATTTCATCAAGGTAACAGTTTGCTAAGTTGTGACCCTCAGTTCACACAAGTCACAGCTGTTTCATCAATTTCAGCTGCTCTTCATTGATTAACACCCACCAGATGCTGGCCTCCAACTTCACACCAGCAGTAAGTGTAACATCAAAACTCCGAACAAAGGGCATAATCCCAAAACTTGTCTATGTCTGAATTACTAAGAGATGCTTTATCTGACTCCACATTTAAACAATACATAAAACCATGTGTTTGAGAAGTATCAGACACAATCTTAAAAACACATAAACTGGTACAGAAAGTTATGTGCAATTGGTTGACATGGTTTCCATGGTGCTACTCGATGACTATCCCACAACACAGATCAGATTGCAGGCTCACATTTGTTTTGCAAAAGTATTAGAGCAAATGCCATGTTTTAAAGTTAATTAGAAGGAACCATTCAAGCAGTTTTGCTTTTCAAGATGACAGATTTTTCCTGAGACCCAATTATTCCAGCAGTCTAAAACATAATTAACAGCTGTGAAATAACGAGATGCCATCACAAACAGCATATATTTCATATAACAGCTTTAAACACTCTCTTCTTATTAAGTGTGACTGAGTTTATGGAAATTTAAATCTTTCACAAAAATCCTACATGGAATGTGCAGGTTGCATGTAGTCCTCACTCCTTCTACCTGTTGTTTTATTCATCTTTTACAACAAGAAATAGATGCTACATTTGCCTGATTAAGGTACTTAAGAATACTTTGTATTTAATGTTTTCTGAGTACAAAGCCTGCATTATACATCCTCCCATTGAAAATGAGGCTTGCTTCTGAGTTTACCTGTGTGGCAAAAAATCTGCACAATGGAACTACTCCCAGTCTATAGCAGCAGGCGGACATAATGAACACCTGTGGTTTTTACTCTTGAATGGTTCCCACTCTCTATTTATAGTCCAGGTAAGAGTTTGAGCAATACCAAACCGGGGAATGACATTTTGTCACTCAAAAAATTGTATTTCCGAGCTTTAGGGAAAATACATAGCTCTTTTCTTTCTCCTTAGCTGTTTACATATAAAGTATTTCTACACATTAATTTCTCCAGAAAAAGTAAATCTGTGGAGCTATAAAAAATGTTTTGGATGCTATTCAGCACTGACTCCTATTTTATTCAAATCAGTGTTCTGAAGTGACAGAATTTAATTATTTATTAAATGCCTCCAACCTGGACAAGCATCCTCTACTGCATCAACACATCCTTGCAGGACTGCAGTTCAACTCAGTGACACACAAGGGAAAGAACAGAGCCAAACCCAGAAGGATGAGATCTACTGGGTTATTCATGGTACTGATAAAATACAAACAAATTGACAGAAATTCAAAAGCCCATCAAAAACAAATTTTAAAAAACTAAGTAAAAAAATTTTACATGCTACACATATTAAGTGTATGTGAGTGCCCTCAGTAGTAACCATTTTATTTACACATTTCACATTAAGGCTGATAAACAAATGTTCACCTACCGAATCACTAGCTGCCAGGGCAAGGGCTATATTTACTGCAAGAAAGAGGAAAAACAAACAAATTAAGTACAGGAAAACTTAATTCCTAAATATTGAGAATGTTGTCACTACTAACAAGAGAAAATACAAATGCATCAGACTTATTTAATAACTGTATCATAATCTCAGTTTTTAGCTCCTTGCACCTCTACAAAATTTGCAGTTTAAGTAGCAGCAGCACCCACATGTCACTCCATGTTTGTTAACAAGAGAACAAACTCAAGCTAATCTGCAAAAACTTGCAAAGTCTAGATTTCTAGCAAACACTGCAAAATAAAAATACAATCGCAGTATTTTGCCGAAGTATAACATCAAGAAGAATTTTTTGAGGTACCCACTTTTGAAAAGTAGACACTGTACTATAAAACTAAATTAACCCTGCCATCAATAACCTTCACCACAGCCTCTACTGACTTTTTATAAAACTAGAAATTAGGTGAGTACGGACATAAACTATTAAAGCACAGTGACAAGAAAGATGATTACATCCCTTTTTTTGATTTCTCGTGATATAGCGAATATAGATTTTTCTGGAATAAGGTGCAATGCAAGCTTTTCACTTGATTTTTATATCAGAAAACAAAGTCGTATACCTGAAAGCATCGTTAACTAAAAAAAAACAGACAGAAAGGGATGAAGCAATTAAAAAGACTGAGCTTGTTTACAGCTTCTACATTTCCATCAACACTTAACTCTCATAACTAAACAGCACATGCAAGAAATGGTATCCTTAACGGCTCCACTGTTTTGGTTATGCTGGGAGATCTCCTAGAAGCTTCAGTATAAACAAATAGTAATTTTTACAATCCAAGAAGTAACGTCTTTTAGGAAGAAAAAACAACCACAGGAAAAAAACCAACATACACAACTCTTTCTTGGGTAACATCTTCTGTTTTCTTAACATGTTGCTGTATGTCAGTCCACACTGCCCTTCAAGAGAGGTAAGCTGCGATCAGCCTTGTTCTGCTGGAAGAGTACCAAAGTTCTGAGAACAAGCCGGGGAGCCAGACTGCTACCTTGAAGAACTTAGCACCAAGAAAGCTAAGTTCCTTCAGACAAAACAGTCAGGGGGTTAAAAAGGACAACTGTACAGCTTTCTGAAAGAGGCACACAGCCTCTTTACTCCTACGCTAACAAAGCACATAGACTTTACTCTTCAATTTGCTATTTAAAGAGATGCTTGATTAACTATTCCCTGAATCAATGAGAGGAAAATTCATCCTCTGAAACCTGGAGACAATCTACAAATGACAGATAAGGAGCAAAAGCAAGCAAACCAATTATAAATAAAAAAGAAAAAAAAATCAAATCAACTGCAACTCACATCTGAAGAAGGAAGAATACACTGTCTTAAAATCACTTTATGCATCCATCTTCTTCTTAAACAGCTTTCATGTGTAAAAATTAAAGTATGATCCACAATGCTTTGTCAATAAAGGATATTTGACCTATGTTAAACCTCTTAACCAGTATCAGGAATGATGCACAGGGAGATCTGAACTAGTCTAATCCAACCTAAAACTCTAGTTAGTCTAATCTAACCTAAACCTCCCCTGACACAAAGGCATGAAGAGAGTCAGGGGAGACTGAGTCTGGATATCAGGAAAAGGTTCTTCACCCAGAGGGTGGCTAGGCACTGGAACAGACTCCCCAGGGCAGTGGTCACAGCACCAGCCTGACAGAGTTCAAGAAGTGTTTGGACAATGCTCTCAGGCACAGGGTGTGACTCTTGGGGTTGGCCCTGTGCAGAGCCAGGGGTTGGACTTCAGTGATCCCCGGGGGTCCCCACCAAATCAGCGTGTGATTCTATGTTCTAGTTGTCTTGAAATCAGTACAAGTCTGGGGGAGTTCATTAATTTGTAACTTTCAACTGTCTAACTTCCAAATCCAAACTGGCCCTAGGAATAGCACAGTTGAACTCCCAGAACATTGAGCTAACAAAACAAATAAAATTTCTTGGTCCAAAATCAGACAAGTACAGACCCAGCTGAGTGTGTCTGTATCTGACATGGTTAACACACATGATCAATAAAATACCTATAGATAATTTAGATGAACTCTGGAAGATACATTGAGAGGTAAGTATTGAAAGTTAAGTGGCGTTTAGAAATAGTTTACGAGACTATCTTAATATATAGAGACGGCCCGAAATCAACCAAGTTTCAAGAATAGTACATCCTACATGAGGAAAAAAAAGTTACAACACAGTTAGTATGACTGAGATATAGTCAACAGATGGTTAAATGTATCAACTTTCCTGAACAATAATGAAATATCTCAGTCTGTCTTTGCTAAAAATGTCTGAAGGTCCACATAGTCAGTAGTCTTATTTTCCTCAAATATCAAGACCGCAAAATGCAAGCAAGAACACCAGCCTTTAATTTTATTCCACTTCCACAGCTGAAAACAGCAAGACTTTCAATAAACTAGAAACATCTCTTCTTTCAAGACCACACTTTGACCTCTTTTCACACAAGGACCAATTTCCTTCAGTACTCTCATCTTTAGAGTACAGAAGAGCAAGAATTAAAAAAAGCCAATACCAAACAAACCCCAAACTTTGGACAGATGAGGTAAATACAGAAGAATGCTGTTAAAAGATAGAAACCTGACAGGAAAGTGACAGGAAACATAGCAAACAAACAAACCAACACTTATATTGGATAAATAGAAACAATAACAAAAAACAACTGAAGTATTTAAACATGTATTGAAAAATATTTTTCCTATAATATAATTTCTTCTAATCATTGACTACATTGATTTCAGAAGACCAAAACCACTAGAAGCAACAGACTACAACATGAAATCCATATGCAATAAACAGAAAAAGTTGTTCAACAGGTGAAGGAATGACCCTGACAAACTTGACCAGAATGAAGTTCCTCTTGTCCTGAAATGGAGATCCAGAGCAATCAAAACATAACTATACTGGAAAAAAAACCAAAAAAAGAGCCCTGACAGGCCTTCTGACATACAAACAAAAAGACTGATTATATTTTCTGTGGTGCTTTTAGAACTACAGGTGCTTACTAGTCTCCATTATTTTCAATTCCTGCTCTCAAAATGAGTCAGCAGAATTGTCACCAAACATGTTCCCAGCAAACCTCAAGTAAGAAGAATATAATTTTAAGTATGTAATTCAGTAATGATGCCATGCAATACTTTTGTTTATTGAAGTACTAAGGCCTGAACAACAGGCCCTGAGGCAAAGCTGACCTCTAGATGAACCTTCCAACCAAATGTTATACATTCACTCATTAACAAAGTACTGTCATATGTGTTCATTTATTGGCAAAACATGTATTTACCTTTCTGTATCTAGAAACCAGGTAAGGCCACATCTGGCCCTATTAGGGGAGTACAGGATCAAAGACAACTCCCTGGGTTCTTCCTTGAGTCCTGGCCAGGCTTTGGGAGAAAGCTAGCAGGAGAATGAAATTGGAAATTGTCAGCTTGTTTGTTTAACAGTATAAAAGCTGGGCTACTGTCCCAGCAAAGTCAGGGAGCCTTGTGGCCTGCCAGGTGGATGCACTGCAGGATTTCCCAGTTACTGGGTGTGGTTCTCCAGTCCTTCACTGTGACAGCTTCCCCCCACAGCTGATGTTTTGAGGATTTGGATGATGGTAAAGTATTGGGGTAACTAGTGATGTATCTTTCTTAATCACTGTAGCCATTCTTTTGTAGTAATGAGTAGGTGCATTGCCTACCTTATCCTTTTGTGATTCTTTGCTAAGGGTTACGTGCGTTGATTAGCCTATCCTTTTGTGATTCTCTGCAGTTTTGCATTATAGTAAATAATACTGTTCCTTAAGTTGGTGTCTGTGTCTCTGACCCTACCCACCAGCAAGTTATCTGATCTTCAATTGTTCATCTGAACCATGAAATTTATTCTCATTATAATAAATAAGAATATAGATTTTCTTCTCAATATTATGAATTAACACTTTCATTAAAAAATGGCTGTTCAGTACAGGTACATTTGAATGGTTCATTTACAGTTCCATTACATTTCTCTTATTTAATGCTTGTTGAACCCTGATTTTTTATTTTTAAATGTGTAGGAATGAACTCCCAACTTTAAGTATTATTTATACATGTGCTATAGTTTATGTAGAAATTACACACAGACACCAGTTACAAGAACTTAAATTCAGACATTTGTTTGCAAACATGAGGAGAACAACCTGAATTTACTTCTCAAATTATGCTCATTTTGTAAACTGTCAATTGACAAACAGGTATTTGGTATTTTTAGTAACCTGCAACAACCAGTCTATGAATTATAATGACATATCTTTTAATAGTTAAGAAGTTTTAATTGTTTTGCATGTCTTTGTATAGGTATGTATCTCCTATGTATAGGATAGTACATAAATAGATGAAAGAATTCCTTTTTTTTTTTAAGTACAATTAGTTTTAGTACAGATATCATGTTTGTCTGTTCTAGTATTTAGTAGACAATCAGTCCCAACTCTCTGTCTGTCTTCATAGGAGAGGTGCTCCAGCCCCCTGGTCATCTTTGTGGCACTCGCTGGACCCTCTCTAACAGGTCCTTCTTATGCTGGGGGACCAAGACCTAGATGCAATGTGACCATCCAGGTAATTTCTAATCCAACAAGTGGTCCATCCGTCAACTCCATGTCTCTCCAGTTCAGAGACAAGGATGTCATGTGTGACAGTGCCAAATGCTTTGCAGAAGTCCAGGCACATGACACCGATCACTCTTCCCTCATTCACCACCACATTTGTTGGCACAACAAATATTTTTCCATCTTGTCATCTGTTTAAGTGCAAGTAAATTTCTGCAATACTGGTAACTCATGTACCATCTCATTCTACCACCTAGGAACTGCACAGTCAGAGAAAAATGAATTCAAAACCTAATGGTGGAGCTGAGAGAAGTGTTCAAGGTGCTTCACAAGGCTCTGATCAATTTGTGTGGTTTATAAGTACTGTTTCACCTTTTGTTTAAGAAACACTTCTACAAGTAGTTGAGAAAATTGGACAGAGTCCTGATCTTGAAACTTTCTAAATATTAGTAACCTCTACAGAGCACACGACTATGCTGACACAGCACAGAAAGGCACTGTGTAGGCACAGCTAAGCTGCTAAGGGAGAAGGAACAGTGTCACTGCACGGGCATATGAGCCCCTTCACCTCAGCCTACATCACCTCTTAAGAAAGCAGACTATTCAGGACAGCACTGCACTATCAAAAAGATATTATTTCAAAGCTGTTTGCTTGATTTGCACCTGATTTAAAGTCAAGACTTCTATACCCAAGTAGATTCTCAATGGCTGCAGTGGGACTTGACAGAGGTGAAGGGCAGTGTTAGTGGAGCCCAATTACAAGGTAATGACACAAGCACACAAATATTCCTTACAAAGTACTAAAAAATGTGCAAAGTAAATGATTACAAAAAAGAAATCTTACCTGCTGTTGTTGATTTTCCAACTCCCCCTTTTCCCGAAGCCACGACCACCACCTGCTTAACTCCTTCTATGGGCTTCTGCTTTGGCAGTCCGCGTGACAGGATCTGGGCGCGTTTGTCCCTCAGAGCCTCATCCCCAGAGCTTGAGGACTAACAAAACCAGAAAGCAAGTGAATGCATATGCACCAACCTACAGTTTTTGCAGAGAAAACTGGCACGAAGGAACCCACCTGCATGCTGAGAAATTTTCACTACTTGTCCAAAAATCATTCATCACATGGGCTCCCCCAAAGGGAGCCTGCTTCACAAGTGGGCAGGGACTGGGCCTACTTAAAAATAACCCCAGTTGCTTTCTGTTTAGACAAATACTTAAATATGATCGATCTTAAAATTAAAAAATAATTTTAAAAAAAGGACTTGTGTTGAAATAAACCAAAACACTGCTTTACAAATTAGAACCTTTAAAAAACAGGCTAAGACCTGGCGGTCCTTTCGGTATGGTTGTTTCAAGCACAACAAATACAGCAAACAGCGAAGAAGCAGGAACCCGAAGGGCTGAGGGCAGGCGGTGCCGCAGAGGCAGCTGTCCCGAGGGCTGTCCCTGTCCTGAGCCGTGCCAGGGGCAACGCGCACGTGCGGATGCTCTGGAGCGAGCCCCGCTCCGCTGCTCCTGCCGCAGAAGAGCCACACGCGGCTGAACGGAGGGAGAGCCCAGCAGGGAGCATCCCCGCAGGCAGCGTCCCACCTGCTCCCGCCTGGCACAATAGTACCGCCACAGGCCGCGAGCGCCGCGCGCTACTGCCACGGAGTCCGCTCTGGTCCAGGCAAAAAGCAGGCAGAGCCCGTCCATCTTCCTCTGCACGGCCCGACGCTGCCCCGGACGCCAACGCCGGCAGCGACCGCATCCCCTCCCGCAGGGACACCGCTGGTGAACCGGCTGCCACAGGACACGGCCCGTCAGGGACACACAGTGGCGGCCGTCCCGCCTGCCGCCCCCGCGGCGCGTCCGCAAGCACAGGGACAGCCCAGCCCGCCCCGCTCCGCTCCGCTCCCGCCTCACTCACCGCGAAGCCGGCGAACGGAGTGGCGCAAGCGTAGGGCGCGCAGCCCGGAACGCGCCGCCGCACCGCCGGAGCTCTCCTGCCGCCGGCGCCGGGCACGAGGCGAGCAGCGCCAAGCGCCAAGCGCCAGGCGGGACCTCCCATGCCCAGGGACGCCCTGGGCGCGCTGAGATGGCGCCGTCTGGCCGCGCCTCGGCCCGCCCCCCGCGCGGGGCTGGCGGCGGCGCTGGCGCTGGGGCTGGCGCTGGGTGGGCTCAGCAGCCCCGGGAGAGCGCGCAGCGTGCCCGGGAAGAGGGTGTGGCGCTGAGAGCTGCTGCGGTTCCGGAGCTGCGGGGAAGAGACACCGGCCTTCGCGTCGAGAGAGCCGAGCGGCGGCCCTGGGAAGCAGCAGCACGGAAAGCGGCTCTCTGCCGCTGTCTGTAAGGAAACTGGGGCTAAGGGATCAACACCGGGTGACCACACGCATTACAAACTTCTTCGGGTTTATTCCTCATAGTGCCTTAATTGTCCTCGCAGAGGCCCGTTCTGGCGCTCTTTGCAGTGCTCCCTCGGCCCGTCGGTGCCTCCTGAATCCTCATCTTGGCCCGCAAAATGGTTGGCCAAGTGCTTGGTCCCCTCTTGGTTTGTGTCCTCTACAAATGTAATAAATATATCCCATCTCCTCTTTTGGGTCATTAAGTAAAAGCACAGAGACCTGTAGCCAAGACAGATGCCATGTGTTTGGGGGGTTTTTTTGTTTGTTTTGGTTTGGATTTTTTGGTTGGTTAGGTTTTTTAATAATACTAAAGTACAGAATCAGTCAAGTTGGAAGGCCACCACCATGGATCATCTAGTCCGATCTCCCTGCTCAAGCAGGCTAATCCTAGAGCACACTGCACAGGATTGCATCCAAATGGTTCTTAAATATATCCAGTGAGGAAACTCCACACCCTAAGCAATCTGTTCCAGTGCTCAGTCACCTGCACAATAAAGTTGGGTTTCCTCATATTTAGGTGGGAATTTTCAGTCTCTGCCAATTGCCTCTTGTCCTGTTGTTTGGCACTGATCATTGTACTCGTTATAGTTTTGGTTTTCCATCCCGTTTACCCTCACTCAGTAAAAGTTTAATCAAAACCACATCTCTATTCCTTATATCATGTGAGATTTGCTTAAAACTACTGCTTCTCTCCCACCTAAAAGGCTTGTAACCACGTTGTGGAAAGAAATTAGACTGGTTTGACATTATTTGCTCTTACAATTCCATGAAGAGTCCTTATTCATCTACGTGGTGTTATAGTAATAATTCAGATCTCGGCAGTTTCAGGTCATTAGTTTTCAAATCTAAAATACAATGTAGACAGTGTCTTTTGTTGGTATCTGTTGTAATCTGTAATGGACCAGAGGATTTTACATCGGTTTAAAGTGTTTTTCTGATAAACATTTTCTCTTTCACAGTGAGTGGCATTTTCGCCATGATTTTAAATGTTACTTTTTGACTTGTATTATTAAAAACTCTAATCAAACATTTTGCTAAACCCCACCATTTCCAAAGGCATATTCTAGTGCTCAGCTACAACACATAAATTACAATGCTAAAAATATTTTTTCCTATCCTTTAAGTGATTCTCATTCAACCTTTCATTTTTTATATACCCAAATGAGCGTATTTTGCATAGCTAGCACAGACACCTGAGGAGGTCAAATCATTTCCCAATAATTTACCCTACTGTCAAACCAAACTAGAAAAGAATACTGGAAACTAACAAGGCACTTCATTTTAAAACTGTGATATAGATGTGCCTTGAGGGCTTTTTTTCCCTGCTTGTGGAAACCATGTTACCTTTTGCATTGCAGGAAATTGGCATAAGTGTTTTTTCTATCTTGAGCAGTTGGAGGCAGTGTTAAAGTGCAAAATACTGTGCATCTCATGTAAATGGAATCGGTACTGTGGGATCACTGGTGGGCACACATTTGAGATATGCTTCACTTCACAGTCTATACAAAGAAAAGAACATGGCAAAAATGTATAGTACACTTATTTGCTTTGAGAATAGCTCCAACGCTGACTAGAATAATACTCAAATATTTTTGTGGTTTTTTGTAAAGCTGATCTGGCACAAACTAAAATTGAGCTGACAATCCTCAATATTTTTAGTTTTAATAATTTAGCACTGGTTTGTTAATAAGGTAGCTAACATGGCAGTAGGTTGTATTGAATGTGAATATGAAAAGTAATATTTGGCCATTAAAAAGGGAATTAATTTGCTCAGCAATAAAGCAGACATTGTCAAAATGCCTTGACTTTAGTGGAATGCACTGTGGTTTGATTGTGTTTCACCATATCTACTAATTGTGAAGACAGTTTTATGGATTATACACTTCTCATAATTCCTCTTGGCTTCCTATTTAAATTTTAACATTTCAAAATGTTGTTCTATGTTGTTTGCTTGTGTCTTAGTTAGAAAGACA
>WBMZ01006019.1:0-46659 GCA_013400975.1 Atrichornis clamosus
CCCTCCGGCCGCAGCGGGGCGGGCGCGGGCGGCACTTCCGGCGGAAGGCGGCGGCGGGGCCGCGGCGTGGAGCTTCCCGCAGGGATGGTGCAGGACCCGGGCCGGAGGCTGGTGGCGGAGCTGCTGCTGCGGGCGGGGGCGGCCGGCGGCATCCTCTGCCTCTGCTCCCGCGCCTTCGTCGAGTGAGTAGCGCCGGGCGGGCCCGAGTGTCCGCGTCCCCCGGGGCTGGCGGAGGGTCCCGCCGGGGACGCGCGGGAAGGGCCGCGCTGCTGCGGCCGAGGCGGCTGCAAGCGGAGCGGGGTTTGGCGGGGCTGTTCACAAAAGCACCCCGATAGGTCGTACTTACCGCGCGACACTGGCTGTGGGGGAGCGGAAAAGGGCGACAGGGGCCCCCTAAACGCCGATCCCGCTGGCCAGAGCCCGCGCCCTTCCGGAGCCGGGGCTGTGCGGGGCGCAGCGCGCTCTCCCGCCCCCTGCTCGGGGGGACCCCCACCCGGAGGGGAGGACCCGGGTTCTCAGCGAGGGCAGGACACTAATGCAGGTATTGCCTTTTCCAGATGTTGTTTCTTTGTACTTGTTTCGCGTGTCTGGAGTCACAGGGCAGCCCGTGGGAGACGGGACCTGGAAAGGTCACTTGGTCCAGCCTTGCATGGGAACGGGAGCGCAGTTGCGTTTATGTACCCCATCCAGCCACATCTTGAAACCTCCAGTGATGGGGATTTTACTGCATTCCTGTGGACATTTTTTCCACTGATGATTGTTTTTACAATCATATAAAAGTGATTGAAAAATAAATATTTCAATGGTGACTTTCTGCATCAATGTCCATCTTTATTTTTACAGAGATCGAAAATTATATAAACTGGGATTAAAAGGATTTTATGTCAAGGATGACAATGACAGTACAGGTAAGGTAATAAAGTACTATGCAATGTGCTGTGCAGTCATACTTAAAGTGAGTTATATGGTGTTATTTAACTTGTTCCTGTTTCTGTATTGTTTTTTTATTATTCACATCTACTCCCGCAGTACTTTTGCTGTGGGAGTAGATGCGAGTAATAACTTAGCACTTGCATAGCTTTCAGGCCACCATGATCTCTGTGCAGAAGTTTGTGTCAAACCAGGTGCAGTGCTTATTCCTGCCCAGATAGACTTTACCACCTTACATAATTTTCACCTGGTGAGTGGAACAGATTATCTCACAGGTCCCTGACCTGGTCTTAAATCATCCTAATTCCAAATTAATTGCATAATGGAGGGTCTGTGGATCCTAAGTGTTTACCTGGTAGCAATTCTGTTCTGCTTTCCCTACCTCAGCCTAGGACATTAGCTGTTGCTAATTAATCTGGTGAGCCAAAAGTAGCGAAGAAGCAATAGCACTGATGAGGAAAATTGTGATTCATATATATACAGGGAATCATATGAGGAGGACCAGAAAAGCAAGTCTCTTCCTGGACATGCTTGTGTTCTAGGAATTACCATGGTTTATACTGTTACAAATTTAACACCACTCCCTTACTCCCTCCTGAATTCCTCACGTATGCCTACCCGCACATAATTCTCTTGGTATCTGTTTTTTCCGTTGCTGTGTCAGTAGATCCAGCAGCATAATAGCTTGATTTGAAAGGCAGTCTGAACAAAAATAGAAGCTGATAATTAATAGCACAGATTAGATGGAGGTGATGTGAGAGGAGCGAAGAAGAATGTAAACCATGTTTTTGTGCATATATGAGTGATATGTGGTGACAATAATCAGTTAAAAATGGAAAGTTCTGTGATAATTTGGCAGTAAATATATCCTGAACAACAAAACCAAAAATCTTGAATGTTTTGGTGTTATCAACTGCGTCAAGAGCTTTTGAGTTCATAATTTCCATCAATATGCAGCTCCTACTTTCTCAGTAGTATTTGTCATTTTATATACATACAGTGGTGCTTAACAATTCAATAGAAGTGCGGGCTTGCTGGGGAGGGCAGAGTTGGGGAAAGAGAAAGTTATGAGGCTGTGCAAGTACTGCTCAGCAGTAGCCAAAACATTAGTAAGCTATCCACACTGTTTCAGCCACAAATCCCAAACACAATGTGATAGAAAACTGCTGTGCAGAAAGTTAACTCCCTCCCAGACAGACCCAGTCCAGTGTTTTGGCTGTCGAAGTTATGTTTTGGTTCCTACTGATAGTTATGCAGAAATTGAGGTGTTTATGAGGAAGATTTTAAAAGGGAAAGGAAGCTTAAGAGGCAGTTCTTTTTTATGTGCTATGCTGTGGCATTGAGATATGAGAACCAGATTATATTCACATAATATAACTTGTTAACAGGGGAAGAACAAGCATCTGAGGAGGAGAACCGTTGTCCCAATGGGAGATTAAAGGTGCATACTAATCATGCTCTGGACCTGGAAGAAGTTGAACTAGACTCGGAAGCTGAGCTTATGAAGAGCATGGGATTGCCTCTTCAGTTTGGTGGGCAGTCAGCCCACAGGGACTTTGTGGTAAATCTTCACTTGCTTTATTTGTTGTCTTTGTGTTGTGTTTCCAGACCTAGGGACGTGCCTCCTCTCAGTCATTTTTGGGATGGCAGTTCATGGAAATGTATCCGAGCTGCCTTTAAGCTGCCTGCCTCACATCCTCGTTTCAGCACACAGCACCTTGGTTTGTCCAGTTTGTAAAATCCACCTGCCAGTTTGACTAAACGAGGTCAAGGCTGTGCTTTATGCTTCCATATCTCTGCTGCTCCTGTGACTAGAGAGAGCTGGTTTAAAAGAGCTGTGGTAAAGCTGGTGCTCTGCGTCAGGACAACTAGTACACTCCAGGCTGAGCATGCGTTTTCACTCTGTCTGCTTTAACCATTTAGCTTTTCATACTAATGTAAAAAGCTAGTTTTTCAAATCCCTCTTACAACTGATAAATCCAGGCTGTTCCAAAGGGCAGGAGTGAGGCTTTGGTGCTCTGCTTCTCGTAGGCAGCTTATGGGCTTTAGAAGGGGACTAAGTTTTCACAGGAAAGAAAAAGACAGGGCAGTATTCACAGTGCCCATTTTATGGAATACAGACCTCCCTGACAGTGAGAATGCTTTTGTGCAGAATACTGCATGGTTCTGACCTGATTAATTTGTAAAGAAATAGGAGAAACTTGTATGTGATTTTAATTGTTGACATGTAAATAGACCATACAGGGATCCAACTTCAAATCCAAAATACATGTGCACTTTTTGTTGCTATGTAGTAATACACAAGTAAGTTGAACGGGAAAATAATATATTTTATTAGTAGATTGCTACTAAACATTGTGCTTTGGACTGTGTGTTCTAACATGACATTATGAGGGATATGGATGAAAGATCAATGCCAGTTCTCTGGCACTAACTTTTTTATAGTCCACCTTAGGCTTTTGCCAGTGCGACAAAACTAGGGATTGCAGCAGATGGTACATTTGGAGTAATATCTGTACAGTTTCAGTCTTTTGCCCAGGTGAGTTTTGTAATCACAGGAAGCCCCTCTGAAACAGCTGGAGTTGTATTTGGTGAAACCCACAAGTTACCTTAGTGTTCCTTTCAGTAGGAGGTTCCTGTCTTCTGTTCCACTAGACAACTGTAGTAGCCAAGTTTGTTGTAGCAAGTGAAATGATTGTATTGTACAAATGAAAGGGACACCTGTTTGGACAGGAGGTTTTTTTGTGTTTCTGTTAGCCAACTTGGAGATTAGTATGAGATAGAAAGGATATTGCACCTCTCTTTTGAGTCAGTGCATTCACAACATACTAGAGATTCAGCCACTGGATTTACAGAGCTTATGAGTATAAAGCAATGTTTTCTTCATGTACAGCACCTGAAGATAGCAAGGATTTAGCATTCTATGAGGCTGAGCATTAAGTGCTCACTATCCTAATAAGACACTGAACAGTGTTTGCTGGTCAGGCAGATACCAGGTGAAAGTAAGGGTCAGCATCCACAGCCCTGTAAAACAAGTCCCTGATGTGACCAAGATACTGTTTTGTTGTTGAGCTCAACCCTGTGACCCCTCAATTCCTGACCAACTTCCCTTTAGGATTTTATAGTGTTTCATGTTGATGTCTTTCCTTCTAAATTTTTGAGCTACTGAGTTCCCTCTCAACAGTCCCTTTTCTGTCTGTAATTCTGCCTTTTGTGTGTGTGTGTGTGTGTCTTTATCTATAGACTTTCTTACAGCTCCTTCTCACAACTTCCTTAGAAGTGCCAGTCAATGTTATGTTGCAGGGCCCTATCAGACCCCAAAACTCTACTGTCTTTTTGGAGAGAAAGCTAACAGCAGGGTTGCACTGAGAGGGAGAGTTCCAGTGGAAACGGAAATGTAACTGGAGAGAGGACAAGACTGCATACCAGTTGTGTATAAGTTGTGGAGAATTAACTGTGTTTTTCCATTATCTTTTAGGCAACAGAAAATTATAAAAAGAAAAATAACATTAAGATTATGAAAAAAAAAAAGAAGAAGAAAAAAGAGTTACAGCAAAAAGACAAGCATAAAATGGGGAAGGAATGCCAGGGCCAAGCTTGTGGTGGTTGTATCCAGTCTGTTTCTGGTGAGCTGGCCCTATCTACAGAGGAATGTGAGATGAGCAGCAAACCTCAGGTTGCAATTGAAGGGAACTGTGAAAGTTCAGAAAGCCTTGCAAATGAGGCTTTACCCAGTGAACTTAAGGAAAAGTGGGAGAAGTATTGGAGCGAGTACGGAGAAAGCCTTCTTTGGCAGAGTTGGTTGGAAAAGCACCAAGAGGTCTCATCATCTGAGGCCGTCACAGCCTCTGAGCCTTGGAATAATCCAGATACCAAGGGAGAATGGGAGCAGCATTATAGTGAACTGTACTGGTATTACTGGGAACAGTTCCAGTACTGGACAAGTCAAGGATGGACTATTGAGAGCTCACATGGTGACAAGATGGAAGTTAATGGGATTACACAGGAGACTGCTTTTTTGGGAGAAATGGACTTGCTTAGCCCAGGACCTGAACACAGTGAAGTGCTGAGCTTGGAGCTGTCTCCCTCGAAGAGCAGAAGTGAGGAAACACTCCCTTCCGGGGCTGAGCCCCACAGTGAAATAATCTCTGGGATTTGTAATTTAAATCTGAATTTGGAGGAAGTGGAGCAGAGCAGTGCTGCTCTAACAGTAGCCCTCGAAGATCCTCAAGAGCACAGTTCGTCTGACAGTGGAAGCCAGAAGGAGCCCTGTGATGGAGGAAGCAGGAAAAGGAGAGCATCTTATGAAAATAAAAGTGTTAACCAGTCAGGTAATACAAAATCAGCTAACGTTGATTATCAGAACTTCTCTAGGTGGTTATATGTAAGAAACTAGGGCACGTGTGTATTATGCCATTTAAAAAAAGCCGATTAAGTATTTTGTGGAATAATTGCATACTTGATTCTTTTTCTTCCCTCTGCTTCTTTGGATGATTTCTCTAATCTCTCATCTGTATATTGAATGTGTTCTTCAGCCAGAAGTGATTTTAACAGAACATATACTTCATAAATCTTCGAATGTACTACAGAAACTGGTGAGAGATCACTGTTAGTGCATATTTAATTATTTATCTTGATATTGCAGCTGAGACTCTTGAGTCTGCTGCTAGTGACTTTCTAAGACAGGAGGAAGCAGGTGTGGCCCCATCTTGATCCTACAGTAGAGTTGGAATGGGAGAAGTGAAAAGAAAATCTCTTTTCCAAAAAGAAATAAGAGGAGTGTTTAAATCTTCTCTTCTTAAGTCTACGTGAACATGTTTGCATAGCTAATGAGATGGAAACAAAATTTTACACACAAGGAAAAAACTGTTTCAAATATACTAACTTGTAGGCATTTTGTTTTTCTTGGCGAGATGAGATAATTTGAAGTTGGTCCTCTATAAGATTATTAACACTAGAGTGAAATACTGGAAGCTTTATTGGTATGTTGTCTGTCAAACAAAGACAGGTGAAGACGTGTGTGTTTGGCACTTGTGCCTTATTTGTCACATTCAGGTATGTATGACAGTCTTAACTGTAGCTGCAGAGCTGCTTTGGGGACAGGAAGATAAGGAGTTGACTTATGCAGAAGGAAAATATGATGTGTCTTTTTTTAGGTTTGCAGGAATCATGTACCTCGAATTCAAATGAAAAAAAGCAGTTGCTACTTCATGACCAGGATGAAGATGAGGATGAAGAGCCTCCTGAGTACAGACATGTCAAAGTCAAGAGAAGGCAAGTCATGAAATACAGATGAGCTTTTTTCTCAAGAAGCCTTCTGATTTATACTCACTATATCTTTGATTGAGGATGGGAGTTAAAATGTCTGTACAAAACCAAATAGTCTTCCATCACTGCTTATTGCTTTGCCTCGCAGCAAGCAGTGGGTATTTCCTCTCTTCCATTGCTTCATGAAAACAGTATATGGCCTTGAGGACTGTGCAAGGAGATGGTGCTGTTCTTGTGCCACTGAAGTATGCAAGATTGTTAAATTGCATAGGAGCTTCCTTATTTAGGTCTAATTAGTATAGAGAATACAAGAATGATAGTAAATAATTTCTATTGTTTAACTGAATTGAATGCAGCCAGTAAAGTGCTCAGAGCTACAGCAGTCATAAAATAGCCAATACCTGCCTTGTCACAGTCTTTTTCCTTCTTGTCTAAAAATAGATAGTCTCAAAGATGATGAGATGGCTCTTCCTCTCTAATACATTTGCAAATTCAAATGTGAAGGAGTGGGTGGAATTGTTACCTACTAATCGTGTAGCTTTGGTTTTCTTCTAGTATTTTGCAGTTGCCATAGCATTAATACTAGATAATAATATAGATAACATAATAGATGATGAAGGTAATTTAGAAATAGGGTGAACAAACAATGTCTTCATTGTGTAGGGCTTGATATTAAATATTTTAAGAGGCCATTCGGAATAGTTGGAATATTACAACCCCAATAGAAGGACATTTGTAATAGAATTGGGTGAGTGAGAACCAAAACAAAACAAAAACTCATGCACATGAACAGACTGGTGTTACTTGCTTTGTTTGGTTTCAGCAGTGTGTGGAGAAACTGAAGTCCACATTTAAATGTTTTCAATATGTGAGATTTTTAGTGGTATAGCTGTAAAATAAGATGCTTTTTTTCACAGTAAGTAACTTCATCATCTGTGGTTTTTTCTAGCCATGAACTGGATGTGGATGAGAACCCAGTGGAAGATCCTGAGGAAACCTGCTCTGTGTTGGGTTTCAAGTGTGGCACAGGACAAAAGTAATTACTTATGAGGAACTCAGGGTTTTTTCATAGCAAGTCAGCTCTCCTGTTATTATGGAAATAGACCGTTCATCTCCATGCCCTTTTTGTTAAACTTTTGAAGATGATTCCCAAAGTTAGTTGCTGCTCTTAGTAATACTGTCATCCTTTGATCAGAGAGAGAGATGCAGAGTTACAGAGAACAGTTAAAGGAAAGTGCTTTGAAGCAGAAGTGTAACACATAAGGTGCTTTCAGCTGTATAAATGTTAAGTGGCTGGTCAGGTACTTAAATTAGATCTTAAAGGCTCTGACAGTGAATGGTCCTCTCAGTTTGGAGTCCTGTGAACTTCGACCATAAATTATAACTTTTATATTGGAATGAGATTGCTTTATACAAGTAAAATGATGCCATACTGATAAACTGTTGCCAGGGTGTTGCCCAGGGTAATTTCATTTTTGGTGGTATTACCTAAAAATATGGAGGTCAGTGCTGTAGGAGGAATATCATAGGGCACAGGTGGACTGTAACTTAGGTCTAGTGCTTCTGCAACATTCAAGTTGTTTAGTACATACCTGTTTCGAAGAGGAGTGTCTTCCAATTTGGTTAGACATTCTCTAATAAAAATATTTAAAAGTTTTCCTGAAGGTACATTGTTTTTTGCAGCTGCAGATATATATTTTAAGTGGAGCAAATGTCTTATAAAGAAATAATTTTGTCTAAATCAATTTTTTGGAGACATCAACATTTATGTAAAAGCTTCCAGACTTGAAATTAACCAACTAAGTTCTTACCTGTCTATCTATTTATTTTCAGGTATGGTGGAATTCCAGATTTCACCCACCGAAGTGTGCAGTACTTGGAGAAAAAAGCAAAACTCAAGTCCAAATTCTTGGATATGCGTAAACCAAGGAAGAGCAAAAACACACACATCTTCTTTACAGAGGAATCTGAAATGACATGCAAAAAAAGCAAAACTTTGAAGAAGGTAGGCTTAGTTGTTAGCACTGTTGTAATTCATAGATTTATCTGCTCCGTTAGCTGTTGTTGAATTATGAAAATGAAAAAAAAAATTAATTGCCCAGAGTAGGTGGCATTTTAAATGTCAGTCCACTGCTCTTCATTGTAAAAAATTTTTTTTCTCCCCCTCCTCCCTGCCACCTCACCTATCTGAGCAGTTTTTAGGTTAGGGTGCGTATGGAAAGGCAGTGGTGGCCCCTTGGGGCAATCTGTCAAGAGGAATGTGAACTTAAATGGCCAAGTTATGTGAAAGTCCTTCCTAATGTGTGGGTTCACATACCTTTAGAGATGTGTGTAGGTTTCTATTGTTACTAAAAGTGTCTCTGATTTTAAGTTGCATGTGAGGCCAGGTGTTAGTGCTGGCATTTCAGCAGTGACAGAAAATGTTTGTGTAGATTGGTGTATTTCTTGTAACTTGTCTTTGGTAAGCCAGGATCCTCAGCACCAAGTTCAACAAAGCATGTACTGAGATGGAGGCGTGTTCTGAGTTAATTTGTATCAAGGGTTTTGCTTATACCTCTACCTGCATTAGTTTTCGCCTATAACTTTATGCTTTTTTTTTTAAACTCAGAAATCAGTAAGAAGTGGAAACACTTGTTCACTGAAGGTTTTACATAGTTGAGTCTTCGAAAATCTGAGGAAATGGATTTTCATGTTACTTCCCGTTCTTCTGGGATGCTTGGCATTCCCCAAAACCTCTGTGCAAAACACTGTTTTCTGGTGGTTACGATACATGTTGTATTGCACTCCAGCCTCATTGCTGTAATTTTTGATTAGTTTTTGACCTTGTACCTGGGGCCAGTATAGTTCAAGGTCAACTTTAATTATGTGAAGGAAAAAAAAAAGTCATAAATTTCCTCAGACTTTCAGGTAAGGAACTGCTCGAGGTCTAGAGCCACTCAGAGCACCTGTAATGTAAAAAGGAGCACCTGCATGTGCCTTTGAAGAGTTTGGAGTGGCATCTGCACGTTGGTTGGGAGGTTCTGTCAAGCTCTCTGCTGTGCAGCAGAACCCTTTACCACATGCACCAGTTGGTACGTCTTGAAGATGAGGTAACTAATGTATGAAGGTAATTTTACCCATTTATGCTGAAAAACTCTTCCCTGAGAAGAGTGTATCTTCTCTGAATGCAGATTAAAGAAAGATATTTAATTATGAAGTTGTAGACTTGGTCACCTGGGCTGTGACAAGTCTAACTATTTAGATATTACATAAGCATGATTTACTATATTTATCCATCAAGTTTTTTGTTTGTTTTTTGTTTCTCTTTTGGGCACAGCTAGCATCTAGTTCCCAAAGACAACTTGTGTCCAAATGTTTTAAAAAGGGAGCATGGTTAAGAACTTCTTGAATGTTTTGAGTCTGGATATTTTACTGTTTTCAAAACAGACGTGGTAGAGAGTGCCTGCAGTGGCAGGTGCTTTTGAACTGTGAGGCTTTTAAACTGTGCTCTGAGTGATCATCTGTGATACTTGACAATTGCAGGTGGAAATGTTCCTGAAGCGGGTTAGTAAACCCGAGGAGGAAGACACATCCCAGACAGCGGCCCCTCAGGGTAAAGCAGAGGCATTGTCCACGTCCAGCAGCGACTCAGAGGGTCAGGAAGGTGTTCCTGCCACACAGACTGCGGCGCTGGATGCTGAAAACCAAAAGCCGCCGTCTTCCAGTGCAGCCTGCACAGAACCTGAAGGGAGTAGCCTGGAGGGGGAGGCACAGGAGGCTGCAGCGAGTGGCTCTGAAGAGCAGGGGGCAGGGAAGCCGGAGAGTGGCGGTGGGCGGCAGCTTGTCCCTCTGGATATTCCCGATTATCTCCAGGCGGAGACAGAGGATGTCAGCCAAGGTACATCAGTTTCCTACAAACTGACAAAATGAATTGACAGCGACTTATTACTGCTTTCCCAAGTTACTGTGTCATGCACTACTTATTTGTTTTGTTAATTCGAAGAGACTCATTAGGTCTAAGGGGTAATGAAAGCGATTGAGACCTGTGTGAGTGGCATTGGCTTATTCCTGGAATGCCAGAATCCCAGGTCTTGTCTTGTGTGTTGACAGTATTTCTTTACAGATAAACAATCATTGTTTATCCTTGACGTGGTCCAACAGGTTTTCAATTCACGCCTATTTTTACTCTGCAAGGATGAGGGTGATTAACCTCGGGCAGCTGCACAGACCCATCAAGTTTTGGGTTCAAATACACATTACTGAGCTCTGGGGAGCATGTGTTGTTAAAATTATTTTCTAGAGAGGAAAAAAAATCAGTATTATGAACTTCTGTATTTAACACTAAACAAAGGAAAGTAGGATAATCCATGTTTTTATATATAATTCAATGCTTCCTACAGTAATTCCGTTATGTTAGATTCCTACTGTAAAACTCTTGTCTAGATTGGTGGTTCTTCATAACTGACGTAAAGGCGTTAAATTGGTCTCTGATCCACTTGTTTGCTCATTACATAGAGTTTATTGTCTTCAGTTGAAGATTAAGGCTCTTAAATAATAGGTTATGATTTTTAGGACTATGACTAATCCCTTGAAATACAGGATGCTCTTTTTAAATTTAAAACTACTAATCTTCATAATCTGGCGAACAGTAATAAAGAGCATTTAGCAGTCTTCTTAAATCTTAATGCTCACCTACCTACCAATTACATTCCTAGCCTACAAGAACAGTGACTGTTAACTTTTACAGTGTCTTCCAGCTGTAGACGAAAATAGTACTGCGAAGAAGAAGGAGAAGAAAAGGAGAAGAAGGAATAAAAGTGCACTGAGAGCTATACCTGCCGAGATTGCTGCTGATCCAGAGCTGGTCAAGTACTGGGCACAACGCTACCGGCTCTTCTCTCGGTTTGACGAGGGAATTAAACTGGACAGAGGTGGGTTTAGTGCCAACTGCGCTGCCTTGGTGGTCTAAGACCACAGGTCCAGACCTGTGGCCCTTCTTGCAGTTTGTTACAAATTTTCTTCAAGTAGGAATGCTACTGAATGTGTGTTTGCATCTCTGGATAAATTCCATCTCCCTCCAGAAGGCAGATGCTTCTAAGTGTGCAGAATCCCTGTCTGCATTAGTCCTGATGTTTGCTGGAGATCATGCTGGACCCAAATTTTACTTGGTTAGGACTTTTTCAGAAACTCAATGATATTTTTTTATTTCTATATTTTATAAAATAATTCTGTAAAACTTCCAAGTATGCTAATGGATCTAGTTTCATTTTGGTTTGTTCTGACTAGCAGCAGTCACTTTCAGAGCTACTGTTTTCCGTGTTTACTTGGAAACCACTTCAAATCATAAATTTCTAGGTAAAAGAGGGATTAGGATTGCCAGGGATTTTTTGTTTGTTGGGTTTGTAAGCCTTTCATTTCTAATGTTTTCCCTCATAAACTTGCAGATTATTTGGCAGACCAGACACTGTGGTGAAGAAAATAATGCGTCAGATAAGAAAGAATGTATTTCTGGTTTTATTTGCTGCAGAACGTAATCATGATACATAAAGTTTTTCATAGCTGTGTCAGTGGACTTGTCTTTGATAAGCCAGAATCCTCAGCACCAAGTTCAACAAAGCATGTTCTGAGATGGAGGCATATCAGTTTGCTTCAGTGAGAATTTGTTCGCTTAGCAAATCTCTGGACTGACCAGAGTTTATCGTCTTCAAAGCCAGTATTTCCTGTCGAATGTACTAAGCCAAAATTCTTGGGATTAACACTGAACATTCAGTTTTATGTGGGTTTTGGTTGTTTGTTTTTAAATTAGGTGACCTTGAAATAAGAGGTGAAAATACGTTTCTTCCTTTTCCTTTGCAGAGGGTTGGTTTTCTGTTACTCCTGAGAAAATAGCTGAGCACATTGCTGTCCGCGTTAGTCAGTCATTCAACTGCGACATCATAGTGGATGCGTTCTGTGGCGTTGGAGGAAATGCTATTCAGTTTGCATTGACCTCAAAAAGAGGTAAGTAGTGCTGTATGCAGTGCATCATTTTGTTTCTTCAATCTTTTTCGCTAAAACATATGGGTATGTGCTTTGTTTGCCGATTTCTTTTCATTTTCAGTGCTTTTGAAGCAACAGCAGCTGCTTTGCTTCATCAGACTCACAATATGACCTCTCTGTTTTCAAAAAGGACCTATGAAACTGCTCTTCTCTTTTAAGTCAGAGTTGGGTTTGTGTTGTACTAGTCAAAATTATTTTTATGTGGCATAGTATCTGCCAGTTGCTCTGAAGATCAGTGCTAAAAGCTGCTGCTTCTCACAGTTGTTACTCCGAGTCTGTGTACTCAAAAGCAGGTTATGTGTGAGTAGTATGTAAGAATGGAATCACCTGCAGATTCAGCAGAACCAAATACAGGAAAGCAGTGATAACTTCATGTTAGTCTGATGCCAGCTGATGAAATTGTAGTGAAATGTTGAAAGTACTTTCTGTAAAAACATCTAGATACGCATCTGCTCATCAAACACGCTGGTAAAATATCAGTTCATCTAACTCTTCTAAGTAACGTTTGAGCAAGACAAATGGTAGTTTCTACTGTATCAGATTTGGTAGCCTGTGATCCAATCTATAAATCTCACTTAGCTTTTTGATTTTCCTGGCTAAATTTTAATTTCTATTATTATGTACTGTCCTTGTATCATCTCTCTTGGGCTGCATTGGTGGGGTGTTTTTTAAACTCAATTTTCAGAACAATGTGATCAGCCGCAGATAAACGTTTCTTTTTAGCAAAGGAGAGGAGTAAGTTTCTAATTTACATCATTTAAGTTGTCAGGCTCCTGCCAAAACTGAAGCAAGAAGGACTTTGTCTCGTAGGCAGACAGTACTTGGGCCGACGTGCGGGGTTGTCACAGCAGTGGATGTGTGGCAGCGGTGACCTGAGGGTGGTCGGGCGGCATTCCCGGTTCCCGCTGATCCGTGCGTTTGCTGTCTCTCGTGGGCAGTGATCGCGATCGATATCGACCCCGAGAAGCTGCGGCTGGCGCGCCACAACGCCGAGGTGTACGGCGTGGCCGAGCACATCGACTTCGTGTGCGGGGACTTCATGGTGCTGGCGGCCGGCCTGCGGGCCGACGTGGTGTTCCTCAGCCCGCCCTGGGGGGGACCCGACTACGCCACTGCCGAAATCTTCGACATCCAGACCATGATTTGCCCAGATGGATATCCTTTCCAAGTTATGCACTGTGGTGGTTTTGTCTCTTTCTCTCCTCCCTCTCTTCCCACGGGGTTTTGCATGGCCAGGTGGCTGGCTGTGGATGATATGGCCAGCAGCTGGAGTTCCAGATGTGCTGCGTTTGTTCAGTGCTCTTCCCCCAGCTTCAGCTATATGACTTGGACTGCCTAAATTTAAATACATTTATTTTTACTTTTGATTACAAAATGATGAGTTATTCTTGAAAGTAAAAAAATCCATCAGAGAATTGAGTAGCTTCTCAACTTAGAGGATTTAAACTCCTTCATGTTATTTTATTAAAATACTCTGGAGTAACCAAATAGCCATGTGGTGTATGTGTATATATAGACAATAACTACTTGTGTGAGCTATGATTTTGTCATTAATTCCACTTTTTAATTGATTTATAAAAGGAATATCTTACTAAAAATATCATACTAAAACCGTTCTCAGTCATAGCACCTGCCTATGACGTGGGAAATCACAGAAGAGTGCAAGCAAAATCTTAATGCTTTTAATTAATATATAAAATTCCATACAGGCTTATTAACAGTGATACTGAGCACTCATTCATCTAGGAAGGTATTAGCATAATAGCTTCATCATATATGAAGCGTGGGGTTTCTTTTGTCCCAGAATAATCTCATTTGTTCCCTTTTTTTTGCTAAAATGTAGCCATGTTTGTAAGAGTAAGAAAATCTTTATATGCATGTGTGAGAGATTCCACAAAATGGATTAGAAAACAGGTGTAAACCAAATATATTAGCTACAAATTACATTCAAATTTCTCAAATATTTCTCTATAGTTCTGTTCCATTTTCATTAAAAGTGAGCGTTGGGGGCTTTTTTCTACTTTCTAGGGTACTAATGGTGAAATAAAGTTTCTGCATTTAGACAATACTAATTTCTGCATTCTGGAAGAGACTCCTGCTCACACACTCAGAAGACTAACTATAATTTAATTGCATAATAACTGAATTTAGACATATTTTCAAAATGAATTAATATAAAGCAACTTTTCTTTTCCCATTCTTGTTTTTTCCTTTATTGGCTTCTACATTTGAAATTTTCAGGCTCTCCAAGAAGATCACCAACAATATTGTGTATTTTCTACCTCGAAATGCTGATATCGACCAGGTGTGTTACTGGATAAGATCTTGGTAATGAATAAAATGCTCAGCTGGCTTAAAACATAGATATTATAAGCACTTTTAAGTCTGTTCAGCTGAATGTGGGCTGTTTGGGTTTTTTAAATTTGACCCTTGTGTTAAATGATTTCTGTGTTTGCAGTAGTTCTGGTAGATTTAGAAATGGGAGTAGTAGATTATTTGTGCGATTTTGACACTGTGTCTTCTTAAAGCAACAGATAGGAGGTTCTTACAGAAGATCCAAAGCCAGTTGGCAGACAGATCATCATTATAAAAGAAAAAAACCCCATATATTTTAATCAGCTCTCACTATCTGATTAGTTGCTGAGTCCCAGACTTCCATGGCTTTCCATTTATGAAGGAGTTGCAGGAAATGACTGTGCAGCCTGCAGTCACTCCTGTCACTGATGAATAGATCAGACACAAATGCCATGCCACCAAGGGTGGTACTGCTGGTGTTCACACAGGTGCATGGTTCCCTGTGGATTGCTTGCGTTGCTCGTTGCACTAGTGTGGGTTTTTTGTATTAGAGGTTTTGGGTGGAATTTTTTTTTAAGCAGTTATATGACTAACAATTCCCCTGAATGTCTGGGTTAGTTTCCTGTGTTTTCTGTGTTAATTATGTCTTGTAGCTTTTTGCAAAGAAGGGAGCAGTTCTCCTTACCTGCAACATGCGACAGAACTTCCCAGGATTGTTTCCTGCTTTTCCAAAAGCTGGGTCTAACTTAGAGCAGACAGGTGTCAAGCCATATGGTGGCTTGTGAAATTGTTAGTGACAAACAGCTGTCTTGAGAAAAAGGCTGAAATCCACATGGCCTGAGTATTATCAGACTCTGTGCCCATGCTGTGCACAGCACCACTGGTTTGGCAGGTGATGATTCAATTCCTTGTTGCATTTTGGGCTGGTGAAATGTCAGAGTGGCTTATGAATCTTTGAACAGGGACCTTAATTTTAGGTAGAATACCTCTAATTTCAACTTCCTCAATTTCAGCTTCTAACCACTGCATTTTATCAAATGTTTCATTCCCATTATGAAGAATGACCTTAGCAGTTTTCTGCTCTGCTCATGAGCAGTTTTATAGTGGATTTATTGCATTTCATTTGCATTCCCACAAAAGCATCCAGGAGTACTCCCCACAGGCCTGCAGCTTTTCCTACAGAAGAGCTCAGCATGTCTCTGTGATTGGGTCAGGTGTCCTGCCACCTCTGCATCCTGGTGCAGTTGGCTCTGAATGATGTTGATGTACAACCATGGCTTTGGTTTTATACAGATGGCTGAAGACTAACAACTGTTGCTCAAAACCATGACTCAGTTGTTAAAAGTACATGGCTGAAGTCCTGAGTTCAGTTCAGTTCAGTTTTCCAGGCTGTGGGCTACTCTCAGGAAGAGAAATCAGTTCCTCATGCCTTTCTTTAGAAAGTGTGTCAGTATAACAAAAAAAAACCCTAAAGGTTTATGATCTGAGAGGGGAGAAAGAGAATGTGAATCCAGCCCACTGTTCAGGGAAATGTCTTAATCCTGTGTGGACAAAGGTGTGTCAAACATGACTGTTCCAAGCGTGACCTTTATGGATACTCTGGTTCATAGGAGACTGGTTATAGGTTTGGCTGCCAACATCTCTGACTGTATTTAAGAATGAAGTTTCTGGATTTATTGCCACTATGCTTTCAGGGCTATGAATCTCCAGCAAAAGAAAAAAAATAGAAGTCCAGCAGTTAGAAGCAACCTTGAAATAAAAATACTATTTTGCCATTAGTTAAGTTGGTACAAGTTTGTTACTAGTGGGAAATACGTACTTTTTATGAAAAATAGCTGTTAGATCACTGTTCGATAGCTAACATAGCATAAGGATCTAGGGATCCTGCTGCTGCTGTGAGAGCGGGTGCTAGCTAACCTTGACCTGTGTCAGAGAACTTGATGTTCATTGCCTTGTTGGTGCTCAAGATATCCAGCCTTGTTCCACGTGATTTTATGGCAGAAACAGTGCTTATTACTTCTGCAGGCACAACCCCTTCTGTAGAGTTAGTCTTGTAGAGAGAAATGGGATTCTTGGAATTCCCTTGAAAAATCAACAGGGTTTAGGTGGAAGAGAAGTGAACTTTTGCACTTCTGCCTCGAGAGGGAGCAGCGAACCAGTACAATATGATTGGTACGTTTACAAGAAATGTAAAAACAATTCCCCAAAATGCATCAAATCTCCTTGTTTACAAACAAGTGCTTGTTAGAAAATTCGTCATGTGTGCAAGTCTACTTTTAGGTTGAATTAATCTTTCACAAAATCCTTTCTAGTTAGGAATAATTAGGAATTATATATATGTGTGTGCACTTACATTAAAAACTGTTGGTTTATTACTGCCTGTTATGTAGCTCATGAATGTCATTTATGAAGTGTTTAGCAAGCTGTGCTCTTCCTCACTGTGCAGAGTGGGTTAAATATTAACACCTCTGGAACAAGGATTCATCCCAGGCTGTCCAGTCTCTTTCAGGGACTGTTTTCTGTATCTTAATATTTGCAGCAAAGAAGGAGGAACCTGCTGTTTGTTGCTGTAGGACCTTCTTGCTAATGGTGGAATTTATTCTTTTCATCTCCTTGTAGAAGGCACGCTCAGTTCTTGTTGGTCTCTCTCTAGTGGTCAGAATGGAGTCAGGATGCATAATTGTTCCCCTTGATAAACTGGTGAGCCTGAAGTGTTGGTGACCTGGTGTACTGTGAGACAGATGACCACATCAGCATCTTTACCAGCCTAGCCAAGTTTGGGAGACAGAGTACTGAAGAATTAGGAGTTTATTACTTATCCTAACTGTGCATGGTTAGGGGCTCAGATACTGTGTTTGTGCCTTAGTGATTATATAAAATGTCACCATTCTTTGAAGACAGTTATATTGTTATTTGTGATAGCTACGCCTAATTGTGCGAAACTGTGCTGTTGTTGGAGCTTTTGCTGTCCTAAATGTTGGTGTCTCAGACTGGCTTATATTCCAAACACTGCCAGAACACAGGCATGGCTTTTTGTTTCTTGTCTAGTGTAGAGTGATTCTGTGAGCCTAGAATTAAGCAGTGTTCTTGACCTTGATAGTCCTACAAAAAATACACATTATGCTGGTACCTTTTTTTCTTGTCTATGTTCCCACATCATGTCTATCAGTCATTTTGAGAAAATTGGGAGTTAGACACCAAAGCCTTGTTCTGTCTGCAGTTCTAGTGCCTGGATGGAAAAATGTTTGCTGTGTTTCTGTTTTTGAAAGTCCAGTTGTTAAAAATGACTGCTCGATGAAGAGAGTGTAAAGATGGGTAAAACCCATTTATTTATTTGAATTCTCTCTTTCAGCTATGATTTTAGACTGGAGACTTATCCAAATGGGACCTGCCAAGCAGTGTCATCTTTATTTATGACTAAATAGAGCAATGATCAAAGCAGGGAGTGAGAAGCCAGGAGATGAACAGAGATTAATTTGATAGTATTTTTAAGATGCTTGGGTATTAGGGGAGTTGACAGGTAAAAGACTGTGGGTTGATGTGTTTTGCAGGCTGATAATTTTAAGTGAGTGTAATTCCATACACTTCAGCTGTGAGTATCATGTTAATAATGGCAGCTTTTAGGCAGCCCACTTTAAACTTATGTGTAATCTCTGTCCTTGATAAAAAGTAAAGCCAGAAGTTACCCAAAGCATACACCAAGCCAGAGTGGCTCTTCTGGACTTCAGTATTCCTAAAGCTCATAATGCTTGAATACTGAACTGTAGCTTGCCTACCCCACGTTAAAAATAAATGAATGTCTGGCCTGTCAAAGTGTGGCAGCACCACTGTCACAGTGGCATAATTCACCTGTATTTCACAATAAATTTCACCTGCACATTTTCAAAATTGCTGCCTGAGAGCATCTTATTTTATTATGTTCAGTGTTAAGAATACCATTGCCTTCTTTTTCAAGGGGATTGCATTTTTTTTTCCCCTTAGTCTTTAGGCTGGTTGCAGGGGGAGGGAATTCCTCTTTTTACCAGTGTTCTATAAAATGAATTGAATCAGTGTCCTTGTGTGACTGCCTATCAAACCAAAAAAGCTTATATTTCTCATACCTCAGAAAAGTTTCTAGGAGGGGAGGAAAAACTGATGATGAAGTTTTTGTCCAGAGTTAGGTTAGTTGGTGGCTGGAACAGATAGGAAGTTACTTTACTAAAGGAATTTCAGTATGATTACAAAAATCCAAAAGACCCCTTCAAGACCAACAGGAAAACCTTCAAATTTAAAGATACACATGAAGAACACGAGCAGGTTTGCACCTCAAGCAACTTGTGGTCCTGAAATAATCTTCTGTGTTTGTTTCCCATTTTATATTTTTGTCTTTTCTTATGTCTCGTATCCAAACCTGTTGGCTGTTTTTTAACGCTCTGTGGCTGTGGACTTTTTCTAGCAGTAGTCACTGAACTGAAGGATGAAGCATCCAGGTGAGAGGGATGCAGGGAGGCGTTAACTGAAGCTGCATCCTTTACCTCTGCCTGGGGAGGCACATGGCATGTGCTGGATTTCCCTGCACAGCAAAGGAGGCAGTGTCTGTCCATCCGAGTACGTGGATTTGGGCTAAAGAATAAACCGGGATAAGGAGAGTTGCCAGCAGGGAATCATCGTATTTATATAGGCTAATGCAAAATAGAAACATTTTGAACTAGTCAAGTTTTTAAAAGAAATTAAGAGTCCTTTCTGTATTCACCGTTGTAGTGCACTGCAAAAACAGGAGATGTTTGTCAGTATGTCTAAAAATAGGTGAGCACCTTTGTTTTTCTCGAAGCATCGTTCCTCAATCCGCTGTTATTTTTAGAGGGTGTCCCTCTGCCAAGCCGGCACCCTTCTGAAGCTTGGTGTGTGGCAGCTTTTCCTCACTACACCGTCAGGGTTGACTGAGCCTTTCTGAGGAAAACTTGGCAACTCCTACGTAATTAAATTTGCAACCTTCAGCAATTTAGAAATAAGCATTGTCACAGAGGATTTGCATTTCTCTCCTCTGAGTATCAGGGTGGGTTGAAGAGCATGTGGTGCCAGATCTGTCATTGTGGAGCTTATGCCCATGTGTTTATTTAAATTTTTGTCACCTTTGGGTTTATCAAATACTTTTAGTCATTGTTTGAAATTAGTCATAGTTATCCTGTGTTTAACACTTATGGACTAGACACAGCATATGTAAATTCTCAGCTGTCCTGTGGTGGATGCCACCCATCAGTGTAGGACATCTTGTTTTACTTGGTCTTCTAAGAGAAATATTTAGTAAACACTAGAGTTTAATATCAATGCATTAGTCATACTGAGATATGTTGGTGACACAAATGGTGTCCTGAAAGCAGGAGTGCATAACCCCAAGAGAGTAGTTTCAATATTCTTGTATTAAGTTGACTAATCCAATTAATATTTTAGAATACTTAACTGACATCAGCTTTAAAGTGCAAAGCCTCTAAATGCTTTTTGGAATGGACATTCCAGCTTTTTTTGGTAAAATATTAAAGGTTAGCATCTTCCTAGAAAAAAATACGGATTACCCCACAATGTTAACTTCTTTTAGGATTTCAAGTAAGAACAGATAAGCTGTAAAATTAACATTCCTGATCACTTGCTAGTTTCAGATTCTTGTGCTATTTATAAGTCAGCCAGCCTCTGCTGTTTTACTTAAGTGGCAGGTTCCTCTCTGACAAGAACGTGGAGCGTGTTTTCCTATCACCACAAAGTTGAAGGATGAAGAAACCACTCACGCTTTTGTTTTTGTCTGCAGAAACAAAAAACTGAAAAGGGAGAAAATAAAACCAAAGCAGAAAAGTAAATGCTTGATTTAGATAAATGTGTCAGTTTTCTGGGCAAGTCAATAAAGGTTCAAAGTGTAATTTAAATTAATCTGTTAGTTTGTCTTGATAGTAGGCTGGTTTTTTACTCACAGTAAAATAGAGGAAGTTCAGCATGTCTGTATTTAAACCTGCATGACAGGGTCATGTCTCAAGGGAGTTTAGAAGTGTTAATAACACAGTCTGAATTTAAAGTTTCAGCTGCTAACATCATCTTGGTTTAAACATCATTTAAAATCTGCTGCAGACTTGTAGACCTTAATCACTTTGTCTGCCTGGAAAGTTTCCCTGCACAGGGATCTATAGAAATAATTTTTCTGCAACAAAAGGCAGCACGGAGCAGAACTGGCTGTGGAGCGTGGACACCCCCACAAGACAGGTCCTGGGGTTCTGAAGTGGAGGGGGAAAAAACCAGACAGTGTTCATCTTTGGTGTTCTTCCTTCTGACTGTGCGGTCTCTCCTGTTGGGAAATCGGTAGCCTGCAGGCTGTCACCCCTCAGAGGTATCGTACCAGGCGTCATGAGTAGGAACAGGAGAGGGGCGAGCATTGCACACTCCAGTCCAAAATGCAAAGCCCACTGCAAACCGTTGTCTGTCTGTAATCATTAAGCATTAAAGGTGTGCACCGGGCTCAGTCAACAGAGCACGAACGGTGAAATTCTCACTCCAGTGATCGCAGACACAAAGCTGGGACCGGCGCTGCCTGACAGGAGCAGCCTGCAGCTACACTGCTGCCCCAGCCTTGTCCTCAGCACTGCCTGCAACTCCAGTGCACACAACAGCTTTTTCTTTGGCTGCGATAGCGACGACAAAAAACTGGGACTTTTTTGGTCAGTTTCTCTGCTTGTTTGGGGTTGGTTTTGTTTTGGTTGTTCCCCTCCACCCTGCCAATCTTCAGTGCAACCTTTATGCTTCCTAATTCTAATTGCTAAAATTGGTTTTGCTCTTCCCCCAACATTTGGGATGTGACATCTTTAAAGCACAGTTTACAGATTGTTTTTTGCCACAACTGGATGTCTGAAATGCCAAGTACCCTGCAAGCCAGAGTTTAGCATCTCTTGCCTCAGCACAGCATGTCAAATTCTGAGTATTTCTCTTTGGTTCTGAAATGCTCTTATTTTCATGATTTGTGTGAGGAAGGTGTTTCAGTCACAAGAAAGCCAGGAACCACTTCCGTGAGTAAAAGGAGACGTAAAAAGAGGATCAGAGGCATTAACTGCCAAGGAGCATTTTCCACCAGTATTAACATAGCGGAGATATGGGGTTTTGTGATTATTTGTGTGAATTAAAAGATTTGGGGGTTTGCCTCTTTTTCTGTGCATTGATTGGTTTATTTTTTGTTCTTTGTTTTTCAGGTGGCTTCCTTGGCAGGGCCAGGAGGGAAAGTTGAAATAGAACAAAATTTTCTCAATAACAAACTGAAGACAATAACAGCTTATTTTGGTGATCTAATAAGGCATGACATCTCTTGAATTCAGTGTGGGTTCTTCCAAACCCGGCCTCCCTGACTGCTGCTTTGCTTAAGCTTCTGTACAGCTGGCTGGTCAAAAATGACTTAAAGCCATTTTCCGCTTTAATTTTTGTTTACAGAAATTTGTTCTGTTTATTGCTACTGTCAATAAATGTTTTATAATACTTTTCACAAAATTATAAATGTAGAGAAGCTGTGAATGTATGAAAAAAGATCTATATAAAATGCAGTCTCGCGAGGTTCAAGCCCTACCCATGGAAGGGGCATTCAGGATTTCTTTGTAACTCTCACATGTCCTGCTTCTGTGCTTGCTCTGGTTTTGAGCATCCAGAGGGTCAGGAGGAATAGCCTGAAAATCACTGGGGTCAGGAGCTGTTGTCTGTGCTTGAGAAGCAAAAGCATCTGAACATCAGGTGGAACTAGATGGTCAGGTGCAGCATGAGAGGTTAACCCCAGTCCACCTCTCTCATTCCATGCTCACTGGGAAACCTTTTCAGGTTTTCTTTGTAGGATGAAGGTTCACATGTTAGTTCCAGTGAGTGCTCTGGTTTGTTACAGCACAAGGAAAGAGCTGGGTGTGTTTGTGTCTGGAAGTAGGACTCTGCCCTCTGGGTGTTGTCATTTTGCTTTATTATCTCCTTGCCATTCCTCTTCATTTCAAAGATATTTTGCAGAAACCTTCTGCCTGAAGGTTTATATCAGTAAGCAGAGGGGATTCTGTCCCCGCTCTTCTTGAGGCCTTTTGGATCCTTGCACAGGCTTCAGGGAGGGCAGAGGGAACCCAGCTCTTCCTGGTGAGGGCTCTCTGCTCCCACTTGTAGTTTGGAGGGGAGGAGTGGCCTTTGTGCACATCTCCAAGGAGAAGAGAGGCAGGCGAGAAGTGTCAAGGGCATGGATATAATGTTCTCACTGAAACGCTTTTACAGTAGGTCCCCAAGCTCAATGTTGAGCTTGGTTTTGAGGTAAGAGTGTAGGAATAATAATTTCTAAGACAAATTAATGCTGCTTCTCCTCTGCTTAGAGTGCAGCAGGATGCTGAAGGCAGCAGAAACTAAGCACTAAGCCATGCATTAGTGCTATCCAAGAAAACTATAGAATAACTGCAGAATAACCAAATAAGAGGATCTATTTTCCCCATTAAGGAATGAAATCCAACTCTCAAAACAGTTAAGCAACCAAAGTGTTTCTGTGTGTATGGATTGTAATGATTTGGTGCAAGTTTGCAGTGCAGTAAAATAGCACTTGGAAAATAACTTTTTTTTAGCTTTGCTGTCCATCTAGAACCAGACAAGTGCTAAACTGTTAATGACTTACATCCATGGTTCATGTAAGGTATTTTAGTTTACTTTGAAGATAATTTGGCTAATTTGGGTCACTGCATTTTGCCACAGTGCTACAGCAAGGAAGAAATCTTGTGACTGGCTCTGTGTCAGTATTTAAAGGGAATTATTAAGGAAATAATATTTCTTAAAAGTTTTCTATTAGGTCGTAGAGGAGTTTGGCAAGAGTGCTATTATTACAGGAGCTCTAAACCTACTGTGGTGGTGCCATGTGAATGTAATGCTGTTAAATTTTTACTACAAGCTACAAACAAAAATCCAACAAAGTCACAAGGCTGAATGAAGAATAGATTAATTTATCCTGTGTATGTCACAGTACTCTATATACTAAGCTTTTACTATATTTGGCTTATTGCTGCTTGTAGAAATACCCTTGTTTTCTTATTTGGTCTTCTTTTCTCTCTAAAGTTAAGGAGAAGGATTTTGAGATCTTGCTGATGCTACTCCTATAAAAGGAGGGGGAAATGCCTGTGAATTTACTTTTACCTTCCAGGAAGTCGTTAGATTTTGTTCAGTGCCCAGTATACAAAATATGGAAGCTGAAATATAAAAGGTACAACATGTACCTGTTTTAATGTTTACACCCAGTATAATGAACTTAATGGTAAAAAGGAACAATTTCTCAAAAGTCTCTGCTGAGCTTTGCAAGCACATGAAGTATCAAAAGCAGAAGAATATCTTTGTTTATAGCTGTTCCTCTCTCTAACCCAAGAAGGACAAAAGATCTTGTGTTTTGGGTTTTTTTTTTTAAATACAGCTTGAAGTCAGAATACACTCTGCTGGGTTGTGATAAATGTTTGCCCTCACTTCCCACTTGCACAGAACTGGTGAAGTTCCCCAGGGCTTTGAATCTACCAGTCTGTTAAGCCTAAAATACATCTGTGAGTACTTTTAGCTTTTCGTTAATCATTTCAACCAACAAACACTTCATGGAGGACAGCTTCAGTCATGATATGGGTTGCTATAAAATGTTATTTTGCTTTATATTGCAGATAAAAGGTTTACATGGGCTGAGACACTTCCATTTATGGACAGCTCATGCCCAGTGTTTTAGTACCCTTTTGAAATTTGGGCAACAAAGAAGTTACGTTGTTACTGTAAATGCTCACTTTCAGACATAAAATAAGCTGTAGGAAAAATGCAGATTTTTGTTTTCAAGGTTAAGTAATATTTGGACTAAATGCTGTAAATACATACTGAGTTCTATTTTCCAGTGTGCTCTTGAGCCCCTAAGCTCTTTAGGTTTGTCTTAATTAAATCCAGCATTAAACCATGCCCATCAGTTTCTTTTTCATGAAGCATGGTATGAAGAGAAGTGATGGAACATGCAGTTAAATGCGTTGCAAGGCTGAAGCTTAATTGCAGGTTTAGGGGGGACCAGAGCAGAGTATCATCAGGGCTGAGCAACTGTCTCTTCATGGCAGGACAGTTTGTGCTGTGCCCTTTTCTGAAGGAGGCCCCATTAGTGTTAAGGGAAGAAATTAACTGTTCCATGAAGTTTTCATGTACATATTTTAGAAAATCTTCCCCAAGTGTAGTGTTTCTGAAATAGCATCTGGGTCTATATGTGCAACTCAGGGGTTATATAAGCAAATTAATGTTACACCACAGTGACCATGGTAACATTTAGCAGAGGGAAACCCCATAAATAGAAGAAAAAAATTACTTGCAGTAACTCATTGAACGAATCAGTAGAAAATTGGGTCATTTTCACTTGGGTTACTCTCTCAGCTTTCATACGCCTCATACTCACTTTTTGCTTTAACTGTCCTCCCCTTGTACACAAACCTTCCCACCTCCAAATACCAAGGAAGGAGGGTAGTCCTATCTAGTGTAAACTGATTTACTAGTGTAGCCTTTCCAACACAGGTATGTTAGTATTCTTGCCACTTGAATATCCTTGAGAGGTCCAGAATATTTATAAAAAGTTGATAGAATATTTATAAAAAGTTGATTATCAGTGTTGAAGAAGTTTCAGATTTCTTTACGAAGACAGAAGAGATATCTTTGGGTGTGTTGCAGTGGCAAAGGACTAAATGCTCTAAAACCAGGCTTGACATGAATTCAGACCCTGTCCTGTTTCAGCTGTCAGATGATGAAGCTGCCGAGTGCTTCAGCCTGCTCCATCTGGGCAGAGTGTTAGCAATATGCACGCTCCAGTGCAGTACATGTAGGAGCCATGCTGTTGATTCAGTTAGACGAAATCCGCTAAACACCCAAATGCATGCATACAAAAAAAAAAACCCCAAAAATCATTAAAAAACCCTTGTTGCGTGGGAGGCTGCAGGAGATGCTGCAGAAGTCATCGCTAGCTGAAAGAAAGCAGTAGGACTGGCCAGCTGACTTCTGCAGGAGATGCTGCAGAAGTCATCGCTAGCTGAAAGAAAGCAGTAGGACTGGCCAGCTGAAGTGACTGAACCTAGTGAGACTGGAAACTCTCCCAAACTCTGAAGATCCTCGCTGCAACCACGAGTGAAGGCTGTCTGCAAACAGGGCTTGTCCACCCCAGGGTTTGGTTTCCACCTCAGCGTGGTCCTGTGGTGTCTCCTAGCAATGCCTGAGGCTTTGGCAGTGCCTGTTGGTGCTGTGAGCAGGGCTATTTCCCAGGGCAGAGGTGGGGAGAGCAGCAGCCCACCTGGGAGCCCTGACAGCACTGGGCTCTGCTCGAGGGTTTCCTCACCCAGGGGAGTTCCCAGTCGAGCTGCATGCAGGGCTCTGCAAAACACTCCCGGCAACATCCTGCAACCTAAGGGTCAGCCCTGGATTTCTCCATATAAAGGCCCAAGGATCAGTGCCTTTTTAGCATGTGAAACAACAGGGTGTCAGGGAGTGTGGTTTTGCCGCCAGCCCCATATGGACCCTTCTTCAAATCTCATGCAAATATATTTTCTGAGCTCTTCTGAGGTCTTGGCCTGGCACCTTGCAGAGTTCCAAAACCAGAGCAAGTTTCAAGGTGCTTCCCAGCAGCACAGGCTTCACTGAAAACCCGAAACGTCACTCTGGGTTTCTGGGTTCTCAGACCACTGAGGAAGAAAAATGCTGTTGGAGGCAGTCTGGGTTTGATGACAGCACAATCCTTCCTGTCTCTGTGCCTCAACTCATTCTCTTCCTTTTTCTCAAGGCTGTACTTCAACCTTCTTGTGAAACCCCTGTGGTTTATTAGAGGACTGCAATGGCAGCACCAGAGCTTTAGCATTGTGTAAACATGAGTACAAGGGCTCACAGTACACCTTCAGTGTTTTGGGAGTAATGGCATGCCTTTCCCCAATGTTTTATCCTAAAAATGCATTCAAAGAATGGCAATTGGAGAGGATATGCCTCTACCTAATTATCAAAGGCTGATGCAGGTTGAATAAATACATTAATCATATCAATGCACTGCTACCTAGACCTCTGGGGGTTCTTTCACGTTGTCACAGTGTCAGACACAGTGATGGTAACAGTGGCAAGAGCTTTTGTGAAAGGCGGTATTATGATCTGACAGCAAAACCTGTCCTAAGGTATTCATTAAATTGTTCCAGGCACCGGGACAGCCTATGATTATGTCAAACAGGGGAGCAAATTGTACGCTCTGCTTTCCTGGTATGCGCGAACTTAATCTGAAAGTCTGCCTAGGAAGGTTAAACACAGACAGCTTTGTTTAGGAGAACTCCAAACAGGCAGAGCCCATGGCCCCAGAGGGTCCCTTGTCGGGGGCTGCCTGTGCCAAACGTCTGTGCTGGTGCAGGAATGATTTCCGTGGATGCAGGTTGCAGATGAGCTTGTCCAAGGGGTTCGCTCAGATGTCAGAACATCTGGATGTTCCCAGCAGATGCAATTCTATCTGTAGCTCAGAGTCAGACCTGTACTTCTGGAAAGCAATGGTCCCCAAAACAGAAGCAGGAGTCCCCCAGGAAGCTCCCCTGTGTGGGGAACTCTCCTGCGACTCCTCCTGCAGGAGAAACCACATTCCGGGAAGTGCTTGTAGTGCTGGGTTTTGACACTGAGAAGGCCAGTTCTCCCAGGAAAAGTGAGCATTGTGGAGCTTCTTCACCTTATACAACAATTACCCACCAGGGTATTCATTAACCCTCCCAGGAAGAGGTGCTGGTAGGAGGCAGGTTTGAGAACAACCCTTGTGTAAAGCAGAGGGGGACACCAACAAGCAAGAACTCCTGATGGTTCAAGGATGAGCCAAGTATTGGGAGCAGGACAGAGCATGGGGCCAACAGGGCCGTGTTCAGGCTGTAGAGCTGAATGCCGCAGTGCCTGGGTGGGTTGTGCCTCCTGCAAAACACACTGCTTGTGTCCACTTTTGCTTTTTGCTGACACGTTTTGTGACTTTACTGGCAGTCTTTTGATTTTTTTTTCTGCAGCTTATAAAGAGCGTTGTCTGAAAAAAAAGTCAACCTTTATCTAAAAATAAATCTGTAGTCCTTGCAGTTAAAAAAAAAACCCCAAACCAAAAAAAACCCGCAACAAAATAGCTGACATAAAAACAAGACCTGGATGCATTATAATAGTTCAGAAATCAGATAAGGATGTCCAAAATATAACTAATTTGAAATTGCTTTGTAGGCAAGTTCACCTCATGTTTTGGCCTGAGGCATAGAGATAGCAGCTGATGTGACTTTTCAGCACTTTGGATTGACCATGCTACTTGTCCCTGCTGCTGGCTCTGATTTATCAGCTTTGTTTAAAGATCAAAGCATTTACTATAAATAAGTTAAAGTTGGAAACAGTCTGACTTCTTGCACGTTTATTTTCTCTGTTAATGAGAAGAGTGACCTAATCCAAAGTTATTGTCACTTTTTATAAAAATTCAAAGTGGAGAAATCATTTAGTTGCTTTGCAAGTAGAAAAGCCATTCAAAAATGGATTCAGAGGCTACAGAATCAAGGTCTGCCAAGAAGAAATCCAATCTGGCTGAATTGGCAAAATTAACACCATCCAGTTAGCTAAGGAAAAAAAAAAGAAAAAAAATAGCTACGCCAGCACAGAAGATGCAAAAACCCCTAGAAGATTCATGATCTCAACTCTGCCCAGAGGAGGAACCAGCAAAGAGCAGCTGTTTGACAGTTGCGAACCACGAGGGAAGTGAACCTGAGTATCTGGCCAGCTCACAGCATATTGACAGACATGATAAGTGATTGGGATTAGGGATCTGGGAAAACTTCCAGAAGAAATTCCAAGAAGCAGTGGGTCCCAGCTTGGCAGTCACCTGCTGGAGTGAGAAATAAAAAGAGCCAGAATTTACCGATCACAGTTTATAGGAATCTGGTCCTGCAAAAAGTCCGTGAGTTTTAAGAGAGAAAGAAGCAGCAGATTGTCATGCCCAAGCCAGTGCAGGTGCCTGATGGAATGCTTGGAAGTAGACCTGAATTACTGCACAGTTTCTGCTCACGCTAAAGATTCTGCTGCCTTGCACTGCTGCAGGACCATCGTCAGGAAAGAGGAATGGCAAAAATCCATGGCAATTTGCAATAACTTAGATAAAGCAGGATTAAGAAAAGATCAAATTCCTGCTAGGTTGTGTTAAGCAAACACTGCCCCTTGCTTTCCTCTCTTTGTCTGTAATAAGAATTTGCCTTTTGGGCCATGAAGGGATCTTTATTTTTCATTTATTCAAGAAAAGGAATCAGATGACCTTGGTGACAGCTATCAAGTCATGTTTTTGAGACCACATGCTGAGTGGCAATGCTAGCATCCCCACCAGCACTATCAATTTCCACAGTTTATTGCAGAGGAAGTAAGTACACAAGCTGCTCCGTGCTGGCCACAGCAGGACTCTCAATCCCTGTAGCACACCAGGCTAACTGCATTTTAAAGGAAAATACCACAGATGCTTCAACTGGTAGGCCTGGGAGCCAGCTGTCCCATGCTGGGGGTAAAGAATAACTGGCCAGTGCGACCTGAATAGGCAGCAGGGTGCTACCAGGTACCTTCTTCACAGCACCTGAAACTCTTCTAGCTCCCCATGGGCCTCTAAAGAAAGCCGGGGGAAGGAGGCAGTGGAAGCAGTGGCCAGTCTCCATCTAGGCAGGCTAACATCTGCACTGTCCTTTCCTAGTTAGATCTTCATTAAAAACAGGTCAAAATGAGTCAGTGGCCTTAGGTGGTGACACATACCTGCTGAGGGGTGATAACTATTAGTTTTCTGACCACAGGAGAAAATAGTAATGCTGCAGTTTGCTGCTTGCACTATAAAATGTATTTGCTAAGACCATGGGGGGCTAACACAAGGAGCTGTGAGTAAACAGGAGTGTAGTAAGTGGGTAATGTGTAAGAGTATACAGTAGTTTTGAAGTAACGACTTCTTGCTGATACCTGGTTAATCTAGCTGAATACCAGCTACCAGGTATGGCATGAGCCCCAAATCCCTTCCTTGTAGCCAAGGAAAGATTCTTTCTGTTGTATTGCCTTCCTACAAGGACAGCCCGGATTCCAATCCCAATATCAGTGTCCAGCCATGCTGGAGAAGTTACTACAGCTAGGTCCGCATAAGCAAGTCACGCAGCACCCTGGAAAGGAAGCTGCAGAGGAAAACATGCAGCCCATGCAGAGGCCCATGCAGCCACACATCTCTTGTGATTTTATCACAGACCAGTTCTAGCTCAGCCCTGTGGGTTGCATGCGCAGTGATGGAGTTGGAGTGATCTGACTACATTCACCCTGGCAGGAATCTGGATTGCACACTCCAGGGACTGTGCTGCAGTGGCAGCCACAGTAAGGGGGGCAGCCACAAAATTATTTTTTTAATGTGGTTGTGATTCAAATTAAACTACCAGCCTGGAGATACCTAGAGATAATGAGTGCCTTACCTAGTACCTTAATTCAGTGCCTTATGGGTGACTGAACCCCACCCAGCTGAGCATCCCAACACTCTTTAGCTGGGAGAACTGGAGGGCCAACTGCATTGAAAAAAAAAGAAAATCATTGTTAGCCATATGTCCTTCTCTGTATTTCTGTGTCTGTCTGTTTCTACAGACAGTAACTGAACGCTTCGATTTTGCATATCAATCTAATTTCATTTTTCTTTCACTTAAAATTTGTTTCAGTTTGAGGTGGGTGATGTCAGGCAAACTATCTCATTCTCTAGGGAACAGCAGTCCCAGACAGGACTGTGCAGGCAGGGCCCTCCAGCTGCCGGCAAGGTCCATGTGGATGCAGGGCATCCTGCTCCAAGCTGTGAGGGCTGGTTTGAAGCAGCAAAAGGCAGCTGGGAGCTGGAGTAATGCTGGCATAGCCCAGGACAGGGAACACCCAGATCCTGGCTGCCTCTCCAAAATTATCATTCTTTCCTTTCCATGGCATCTTCTATGGACTAAAACTATGTGTCACCTCATGTGAGAGCTGCATATATGCTACCCACCCTTACAGGTGTTGGCTCAGAGATTAATTTGCTAACAAATATTATTGTTAATTATATGTTCACTGTGGGTTTTCCTAAAATACCAGATGCTGCTATGTAAACACCACAGTTACCTAGATAGGTTATATCACACCCTGCCTCCCCGTCTTTCCCATTTGTCTCCATCTTGTGATGCCCCAAATGCCCACGGATGCTGGCCATCCTTACACCCATGGGAGTTTGGGACAGCACGGCTCTGGAGCTGCTGGGTGTAACTCAGAATGTTGCAACTCTTAGAAATTAATGAAGTAGTTAGCAAGTAGGGCAAGATTGTTTTGAAATAATAATTAATTGTTATTCCACACTAAGCTGGCTATGCATCCGGGTTGAGACGTCCAGAGTGGGTGGGCTGCACTCAGCAGGGAGGAGCGGGGCGCGCAGCCAGCCCCGTACAATGTGTGTGTTTGTGTGGCTGGTGGCAAGCAAATCCGTCACCCTCTTTGGAGAGTCCTGTAAATGTGAGTGGGGTCTGCCAGATGGCAGGCATCCGGAAAGACACAAGGAGAGAGCACAGCGTAACCACATTGTGCGTGGCACACTGGGTCTGTCCACAGATGGAAATGTGCAAATCACAGCCCTGGGCAGAGCTCGGGGAACAAGCTGCCAAAGTCAGACCCCAGCTCCCCAGACTCCTCTGAGAAACTGAAAAATCAGGACCAGGGTCTGGATTGATCTCATCTTCTAAGGTTGCATAACTCTGGAGCAAATGGCAAGCCTGGATGTGGCTGAGCTGATCTTGGTGCAGTGCATACAGAAGGGCTGTAAGAAGACAAATTGACTGATAGCTCATTAGCTCTGGGGCTAATTAGAGTCTGGATTATATCTGCAGCATATTCTCTCTATATAAACCTGTCTACAGACTAGACAGAATAAAGTTCCAAAATCCGAAAGTACAAGGAATGCAAATATTTTTCCTCCCCCAGCTTCCTGTGCTAGTCACTCTCCCTGGGCATCCACAGGATAAGGTATCCAAGAGCTGCTGAATGCCCATGTGGAATAGGGAGGGGAAATTTTTATGTAGCTGTTTTCTCAGTTGCATCATGCTGCTACTCCCAAAAATGGAATTCCATGAAATGAAGACAAGAATGGCTAGAAGAAAATAAAGCTTTTTCTTTCTTTTTTGTTTTGTTTTGTTTTCCTCTATAGCATCCAGTGTGTATTTATAAAGTTTCTTGCTTCTTTGCAAAACCTTTTGTCTTTTTTTCCCTCTCAAGGCAGGTTGAGGAAACAGACAGCAACATGGGACTCGTGCCTGTGTCCTCCTGCCCTGCCTGGCCTGCCTCAACTCGGGACACAGGTGAGCTAGGACGAGCTGCAGCTCCCTGGGGAGAGGGTCCTTACCTGAGACTTCTGGCTTAAGCACGAGTCTCTGTGCAACACACCTCCTGAATCACTCCTCTGTGTGATAAATTGGACCTGTCTTTAAGCTTCATGTGCCCTTTGGTTTTATTCTTATCACATATGAGCCCAAATAAGGGAAACCTGAGACATCTGTCTTGATCCAAGCAAAAACAGATAGCTTGGAATAGTTGATTTGATTTACACCAAGGAATAAACCTGTTTGGACAAACCAGTATGTGTTTTTGAAGCCAGCTACTGATAAGTTTTTCTGAGTCCCACTGTACTCCAGAAACAAAAAGACCTGGCAGAAACACCACCATTTGGGTGTTAGTCTGTGACATATTTTAACATCTTCTGTGCAGCTGCTCTTAAGACCACATTGGGGTGTGTTTATGTGTCAAAGATCGACAGAAAGGTGCTTTGTAAAGGTACGAGGCTCTTCCGCACTGCCGTGATATAATGGGTTGTTAGTGACTTGTCAGTTCATGTTTTCAATTACTGTTATTACTATTATTTTAAAACTGTGGGAGTTTCTAGAATTGCTTTATATCAGATAATAAGTATACTCATTCTTCAGTTACACTAATTAGTGTTCTGAGTTTGATTCTGCCACCTCGATGGCTCCAAGAGCTGGGACTGGTTACCATATACACAAAGCTCTTAGCTCTTTTCCATAAATAAATTACAACCTCAAAGTTTTAACTCTTGATATCCCAAAGACCATCTTTTCTACCTCTGGCTTTTCCATGCTTCATTCCTGTTATTTCTTTAGCGTTTCTCTCCCACCAAATGATGGATCTTGCAAAAGAATGAAACTTTTTGACCAAAATAAAAACACAGACCCTGAGCAATACCCATCCCATGGCCTGTTGCTGTAGAGCACAGTCATTTGAAGCATCCCTAGTGAACAGCTCCCATATTAGCCTCTCCTGGGCCACTCTCCTGTTTCCTTCCAATTGTGCACGCATTCCCAGCCGTGGGAGGGGACACTGCTGACCATTGCCAGGCTACAGTCTGGAGCTGCCTAAAAATGCTGTGCATGCCCATCTAGCTGAAAACATAGCTGGTGAGTGGTGGGTAGAGCTGAGAAAAATCTTGCTTTTAAATACTGCCTTAAAAAATATCTGAGTCTGGCCTAAAAAGAAGCAAAGTAGCAGAGCAAGTCAATCAGAGCAAAGAGAGAGGAGGATTCAATAGTGTGGCACTGCTGGATGCAACCAAGCTTAAGGTAGGTTATCATAGCAGAAAAAAAATGTTTTTCTGAAAATGTTATGGTGTTTCACAGGAGAAAGCTCTAAAGAGGCATTACAAAGGAAGAATAAAACAAAGAAAGAAAAAAAAAATCCAGACTGTATGAAACCTTGGAAGGTGGTCCACAAGGACTTGCCTTAAAGAAGGGAAAAGGGACTGGCTTATCTAATAGAAGTGGCTGAATTTTTTAAAAGCCTTCTTAGGAGAGTGTGTATGCATTTTATGGACTGCCTCCTGTCTGGAGAATATAATTTTCTCAGAGAAAATAAAGATCTGCCTCTTTAATGACTGGGAGACAACAAGAGCCCAGAAACTGCAGCATAATCAGCTCTATTTAACCAGGTAAACTGTTTTGCTCCTCACTGGACTATACTTACCTGCTTACCTCCTCACCCAGAAGTTTGCTGCTCTCCTGTTTCCAGATGAAACGTCTCAGCTTCATCTTTTCTTACAGTATGAACATAAAGGAGCTGCTGGCAGATATCCATTATGAAGCTCCCTTCACACTTCAGCCATCAACCAAGCACCTTCACCTTCCAGGCCCACTACAAAGCCTCTCTTTTCCTCATCACTGATAGAGGGTTTTCTGTCTGTCCAATAGCTTAAATTGCTCGCATAGCAAATGCATCCTCCATGGAACTGCCAGCGTGGGGAGAGATCAAATGGCCATCCTGGTGCTCAGCACAGAACCCGGCCTGTTGATGGCTGCCTGGGTGTGATGGCACACAGGACACCTCGCTCCAGCTGGGGTCCAACAGCTGTGAACTGGTGTGTGGCCTTACTACAGGTGCAGAAAGAGGCAAAATGACTCTTTGCTTAAACATGCCAAGGCTAGAGCATACTGGGTTTATTTTAAGGAAAAAATATACAGATGCTCCTGTTTCCAGGACATTTCCTTGATGACTAGCAGGTCTATTTGTAGCAAGTGTTACCATCAACACTAGGAGACAGGTTCCCAGCCTATCCTACCAGTGATCCACTTACTGCATACAATCAATACATCCTCCTTTCTGTGGCAATTGGGTGTATTAATAAAGCAAACAAAAACCAAATCATAAAAGTGAGCTCCAAACATGGCTCCTGGCTTGGCTTCTGCTAGGGGTCACATTGTAGATGTGAGGAATTCAGACACTTTCCCTTGTGTTTTATTGTGCTGAGGACACATGTCTTGGGGTGCCAGAAATGCCGTAGAAGCTGTTTAACTCTTCCTTCAAGGCTGCATCCCAAAATAAAGCCCCTGTCTTCAGGAGAACAGCACCAACCCATTACACACTGCTGTTGAGGGAGATCGTAGCTCATTAAGATGCAATGAGAAATATGTTTGAAAATGTCATTAAAAAGTTTTTCAATCATTCATGAAAACCCTTTTAATGCAGAATAAGGCTTGATAACGTCTGTGATTGTACTTTGACCTGATGAAAGATCTGAATGGAAACCAGTACAGTAGGTAATATTTATTCTGGCAGCATGTCAGTAGGCAATGTCTACCACTTTTATTGCTCTGTGGAATAAAAGTTTTGAGTTTTGCTCAGTACTGAACCATTTATTGTCTTGAAATTGGCAGCAGTGACACCCAGCTGGATGCCGGTATGTTTTGTGTTTGTGAACAGACTGATCCATGGGAAACAATCTAGACAAATCAACTTCATTATGAATCAAACCAAATCTTTACTTGGGTATGAGACATTTGAGCCTGAGGGACCTATTATTTTGGAAAAGGCCCATAAAAGGACTTTTTTAAGACATGGACTTTGTGAGTCTTAAGTATTATATTCTTAGACTGCCTTTAGTTATGCCTTGCTTTGCATAACATAGTGGATTTTTATAAAACAATAACTTCTATGAAATGGTGCTGGGGTCCAAAACTCTGAGGTGAAAGTCAGAACAGTGCTGGGTGTCTGGCCAAGCCAGTGAGATGCTTAAATTGTTCTTCTTCTGCCTGTCCCTGGGACAGGAACTGCCATTTCCTATCTGTATCCCTACTGCATAGCACTGAAAAATTCCTTCTTATAAGCAAAGGGAGAGGTAAAAAGTTTACCCAGAAATAACTGAATGCTCCGTACCAAAAATAAGCATAGTATGAAGAGATAGTTCTGTGTGCTTGGAGCCAGTCTTATCAACTCTCACAGTCTTGTGAATGTCATGGGATCTGGTGTTTTCTTAATTCCCCAGCTGATGGTAATCGAGGAACCACATGATAACCTTGACTTCATTAACACAATGAAAAGAATCACATGTAAATGTCTCACTATGTGGTTGCTGAGAAAATATGAATCCAGTCTTAAATCCCAAAGGAAAATAAAATCACCTGATGGTAATTCTGACCCTTTATTCACTCTTCCTGGGTTAACATGCCCAATGTTTCTTAGCTGCTTCTTAGACATGACCACACAAAAAATTGGTTCTTCATGAAATACCCTGTAATAGTCTTTGCATTCAGCCCCAGTCAGCCACCTTTATATTTTTTTTCTCCTTTACCAGCCCAAAAGTGTGTGCTGACAATCAGCCTACAGCAATGTACATGGTATATTCCCAGAATTTACATATGGTTTGTTCTCTTTGTACCTTTAGTAAAGGCCTGGTGTGCTCTTCTTGTCCTAAAATGCCGTATGCTCGTATATCACACTAGTACTCATTGGAAGTAGTCTCCATTCTTGCCGACTTCCCGCATGACTTTGGGAAAATCACCCTAACAGTTCCTCTACTTTTCCTGTATGAAGTGAGGATATTTGTATTTCCGCTCCTGGTCTGTTTTGGACAGGTTGTTTCTTAGTACAGGTATGTACAGGGCGGTACTCAGCCAGGCTTTTTAACTGATCTCTGTTTATTTTATGTGTCCCTTGGAGTATGGACACGGATTCAGCTTCCCCCACTGCCAGGCCGGGCCAGAGGAGATGTGACAAAGGGAGGAAGCAGACACCAATCATCCCCACAGCTGTGCACGGGCCGTGTGCCAGCAGTGCACAGCCTGGACACTCATAGGTGAGCAACCCTGCACTGGGTTCCATAAAACACCAACAGGGACCAGCCTAATGCTGTTAATGCTGCTGTGAACTGGGGCTGGCATGACCCATTCATGGGCATTTTTAAATTGAAAAAAAAGAAAAAAGAATCAGGTTTAGTCTATAATACATGTCAAAGAATATGCTCTGGGCAGGACTTTTCCAGTGATTGGGATGACACCACTTGCTTTCTTGCAGCACAGCTTTCAGAGATGGGCAGGCAGATTTTTGTCACATGACTATGATAAACTTTGAAGACAGACTGCTTCCTTTTTCTTTTCTTGAATTCATATAGCTTTAAGACATTGCTTAACCATATCTTTAACCATGTTTCAGAGTTTGAATGCTTGATATTTTTGGGAAGAAATGTGAAAAAGAAAGAAAAACATAATAGTTTCCGATCATCAAATATTTTGGGTGAGTCATTCGCCTGCATCGCCAGATAAATGCAACAGGACATCCTGTAACCGTTGGGCAGTTTCTTTAACTTCTCCTTTTTTTTCCCTGCAACACAAATAGTGAAGTAGGAAAGAAACTGGCACTAGAGTCCTGTCCAGGCACTCCTCTTTGCTTGGGTTCTCTCCCCCATCAGGAGAGGGAAGTCAGTCACCTCTGGGAGTACTACCTACCTTGGTGCTGGGATATTAAGATGTCTTGTGGTCTGCTCCTGGCCAGCAGCAGGTAATTCAAAGGCAAAGATTTCTGAGTGAGTTTAGAGATGCTGATGTTATTTTCCTGAGCCTTTTGCCTTGTGGGGGAGTTTCCAGCATCAGAGGGAGAGCGTAGCTATGAGACTTCACTGGAACTTTTCTGGAAAGCACCTGTAAGGGGCATTTCTTTGCCACTGGTTGTTTCTCTGACCCACATTCTCAAGAGTAAAGATCCCCAGCCATTTTTCAGCTCTTGGAGCCCAGTAGAAGAATTTCTAAGAGATTTCTCTATGTCTTTTGGGTGCTGATAAAGAGATACAGGTGACCAGAATACCAGTAAGAGTGACGTAACTGAAGTCAACTAAATGCTGCTCCCAGCAAAAGAAAGCAATAAATCAGAACATTGTTAATTCTGGTCATACAGCTGGCATATTTAAACAGACAGACGGAAAAGTTGAAAAACTGGCAAAATAAAATACGGTTTCTTCTTTCTATTCTGTCTGCAAGTACAGAGCTTTGAACCTTAGCTCTATAAAAAGCCAATCTGATCTTACCCAAAGGCCTTGGAAACAAAAAATCTGATCCAAGGAAGATAAACATCTAGTTGGAAATCTTAGAGTAAGCCTGAGAGACAGCTTGCATGTGTGTGAGAATATATATAAAATCACCAAAAATTAAACAGACAGCTTTATGTTGACAGTTCAAGTGAAAGGGAATTAGTGGAAAGATAACAAACTAATAAAGCACAACTTTCAGTAATAATTCTTGACAGAGTTTTGGAGGCATGATTTCACTTGAAATAACTGGAATGTCCTGAAATTCATCATCCTCCTCAAAATCCCTTTTCAAGATTTGTCCCTACTATAACACTTAGAAACTGATGCAGCTGGAATGGTTATGTATTACAGAGGATTTTATTTCATTTTTCATTGTCTTTCATTATATATTCCCTTTACTTCATGTCAGGAAATGCCTTTCTGTTTTAACACAGTACATAACACAGTGGTCTTCAGTTGTGGTCATGGTTTCAATTAGCCCCACTAATAATTACCAGGAACCAAATCTGTCAATAAATAAATGTCATAACTTCATGATCTGACAGTGAAGTGAGGAAAAGTCAATGTCTAACTGCTATTATGTATGTTTAATTGTGGCACTGTTCTTCCCCTTTCTCCCATATGCACACAGCTTCAGCAGGCAGAACAATAAAGATGAGGCTCCTTGGTTTCATTTGATATTTACACCAGCATTTTCTCCAGGGTGAAAAGTTCCCCATAGTTCTTTCACACACCTCTCATCTGCACTTCTCCCACTCCCTCGTTCTTTGAGTCTTTTCCTGATCTGATTACAGGTATGGTGGCAGGAGGCATTTTGTTCTTTGTATTGGCAATTTTTTTTCCATTTTTCAATCACCGATTCGCCCATCCTCTTCCAGTGTCATCTATTTCACAACAGTTTTTGTCAATAAAACATCTTCCACTCCCTGTTTTCTTTCCACATCAGATTCTTGCCTTAAGTCTAGACTGCAAAGTCTCTGAGGCAGGAACTGTCTCTAGGTTAACATTTATATATGTTTACATATCCTCAAAAGGCCCCAGATCCAAACCTCAAAGTCCAATTACCGTAACTTATATTGGTGTGGGTGAAAATGTTTTAGCCTATTAATAGTTGAAAAGTTTTTGTTTAAAACATCACAGGAAATAAATAGTGAAATTGGGAAGGGAAAGAGTTTGTTGCTATGCTGCTGTTAGGTTTTGTCATTAATAATTGTGTTTATTTACTTTTGTAAAGCCTGTTTGAACGTAACCCACTACTGGATAATGTCAGGAAGCATTACACTCACAAAGCATGTGCAGCAGCATGTTCAAAAGCAACATACTTGTTTTTGCATGAGGAATGGGTAGTTCTTCACCCGATGTCTGTATCTAGCCTGCTTCATCTGGCCAAAATGCACCTCTGTCAGACTGGCAGAGGATGGCTTACATGGAGGTCACCACTGTCCCTTTCCTTTAGTATAGCACAAACCATCCTCAGGGTTCACTGTTTCTTTTGCAGGCAATGCAAGAGAATGATAAAGGAACAAAGGAAACTGCCCTTTCATGGCTTGGCTTTGCCCCAGCCTCCTGGGGCTGGCGGTCTGGGTGATGGAGCCTGTAGCTGCAGAGCAGTGGTGCCCAGAGAGGTGACGTGGTGTGACACAGTGCATCTTATCATTTCACTCTGCACACCCAAGAATCTGGCACCTTCTTCTCTTTAACACATCTTCAAGTAGCTGAAGACCATGATTAGACCTTCAGCAAGCCATCTCTTCCCTATAATGAACACAGGTCTCAGCTTTTCCTCATGCATCAGGTGGCCCAGTTCTCTAGCCACCTTTGTGGCCCTCTGCTGAACCAGCTCCCGTCTACAAATTGACCACTGACGAGGAAGAGATGAAAGATGATAGGGTAGGAGAAAAAGTAAGAAAATAAAGAGAACAAGGAGGGAAACCTTCAAAAAGCAAAGCCCAGAGCAATAAGGATAGTGCATGCAAAAGGAAACGGAAGGTAGGAAGGCAAAAAAATAGTGTGAGAAAAGTGGCCACATAGTTCCAGCTGTGCTCTGTAGTAGCTCTCTTACTAGACCATCTCAAGAATTTTTTCCAAAAAGGTTTTATACAAGAGAGCTGTTGTTTCACTGATTCGTATTAAAGGTTAGTGTTGATGTAGTTTTCTCTCAAAAATGTCTTGGTAAAAGTCTAATTAATTTTGTAGTTGTGTGCATAAATTATGGAAAGTGTGAAGTGGGAGATTATTCACATAAGAGAGTTACCCAGAAAAGAGCGATACTGGTTTTTGTGCTAGACTTATTCTCTCACAAACACTGATGCCCAAGACAAACAACCCTTAGATAAAAGAGTGGCAGATAGTGATGCCCAGGCTCTGATTCCTAGATTTTCTTTATCACAGAAAGCATGTCCATGAACTTGCTGTATAGCCACGCTCCCATTTATATTGAAGCATCCTCATCTTCTGCAAGCCGCTCTCAAAAGAGTCACCTGACAATTTTTGCTCAAAATGTTCATCAGGGCTGTAGCTGTCACAATTAGAAATGTCTTCTACTGCTTTGGGACTGCTGTGAACCATTCCTCTGATCATGAGCTTGACAGATCAACTGGCTGTTGCTCAATGACCCTGTTACTGTAGCTGGCAGACATTGATTTGACACATCAGGGCAGGCAGGTTCTTTGGAGGCTGGGTAATGTCAGTCCCTGACAGTGCACTACATTCATGCAGAGATGATGGCAAAACAGAGCAACATTTTGAGTAATGCCACCGAGTGATGGGACAACAGCTACCATGTTTTAAAATGTGCACACATTTGCCCTTTTAGAGAAAACATTTAAGTGTATTACTCGGTCAAGTAGATATTTTATATTTTCAGCAATACCTGCAAATTATAAATCATCTACCTCTGCTGTGAGTGTTTACTTCCACTTTAAAAAATCTTTCTATGATGAATCAATCTGATTAATCATCTAGTTAGATTAAATTTTATTAAACAACTTCCATTAACAAGTCAGACTCTTCACACTAACAACACAAGGTCATTAGTGCATCTAAAATTGAATCCCTCCAGAGCTCAGTCTGAAGTTGCTTTTGACATCTGGATTGCATTTATAGTGCCACCCTTGTCTCCAAGGCTGTGGTCCAATACAAGAGTAAACCTCTCTTTAAATACTACTGGACCAACACTGCAGTGTCTGTCTAATACAAAACACTGCCATGATACCTAAGTATAATGTTTTGCTGGATTAAATTTGTATCAATGAATTTTAAGCTGGTTTTGCTGCAGTATAAATTCAGTGGCTCTCTCACAGCTAGCACCATTCCAAGATTCTGCCCAAATGCCCTCTTGTCTCTGCCATGTTCAAAGATAATCATCCGTGGATGTCAGCTGCAAGCTTGCAATCTTACATGCCTTGGTCATCTTCAGTGGACACTCACCAGTCAGACTTCTTTGTCATATATCTTACCCTGGATTCCTGCCTTGCCTCACATCTTTTCCCCAAATCTTTTCCTCAAGCCTTGCCTTTGCCTCAGCATTCTGACAAACAGTCTGCTAATACAGCACTGTCACTGACTCACAGCCAAGGTAACTAAAGTCAAGCCATAAGCCTATGCAAGCCACAAATATAGCTGGTGTTCCTCAGAAACCACATGGGAGCTGCCAATAGTCAGGGCAGAAGCTGCTGGTGTAGACTTTCAAATAACCTCCAGAAAGTTTAATTGCGTGTTTAGAAAAGGAAAGTACTAGGATTACTTTTATTCACCTAGTTAACCAAGCCTGATGACTGTGGCTGAAGACAGGACAGAAAGCACAGGGTGTGAGTCAGTAAGCTCAACAGTCCTGTGGCAGCAAATGTGTGGATGCAATACAGAGGTGGTTGTGATACTAAATAGAGTATCCTAGGACATCTGAAGAGAGGATCCAAGTGACAAATGCAACCACTGTTGAGATCACATGTGCTAGCCTAGACTCAGAATAGGCTGATAGTTAACATCAATAATTAACATCAATAATTCCTACTCCCTGAGAATCTCCTGCTACCTCAGATTTAGCCTTCCTGACTCCTTCATATCCTATCCTAAACAATTCCACACCAGATAACTTACCCAAGGCTCAGCAGCTGCTAAGGAACAACTCCTACCAGAGCAGGCACTGCAGGAGACATTGTATGAGATACTTGCTACATGCTGATCCAGACTCTGGTAGTGCCCATCTTCCACACTCCGAGTGTGTGTGGAAATAGAGCCTGTGCCCAGTTTTGTTCAAGATCTGATTTTCTTTTTGCCTTTGTTTTTCAATTACTTTCTACTTTTGTTTCCAGCGGAGACCATTATTTGGGGGCTCTCACAGAAGGCCTGGATGGCATCAGAGGTGTCCAGGATTGAAATTTCAAACATTCCAGAGTCTGGGGCAAAGAGCTGCAGAGCTGCAAGGAATGGGATGGCACAGCTGGGATTCCAAAGCCACTAGGGCCTGGCTCCAAGAACAGGATACAAAGGACTTCATGGGGAAACAACAACTGGGAACAGGAAAGTCAGAGAAAAGATGATTTACTACTCATGTCCGACATACGCGTGATTTCAAGTTATAGCAAACAGCTGTCAACCACTCAAGAGAAAGCAATTAGTCAGGTTGTCGCTGACAATATGACCCTCACAAATTTCACAGGAAATGATCAAGCTGCAGCTGGTGGAGGGACTGGCTGTACTTCCACTTGTTACACTCCTACCCCGCCACCATCTGCTCTTTTGGCTCTCTGAGTTCTTGTGAAGGGCAGAGCATGCAGCAGGGATGCATGTGAAGGGAACCCGGTTTGCAAGGGCAGTTCAGCAGCCCTCCAGCATCCTTTTAGACATGCTACACAGTCACTTGGAAACCCTACCCGGAGGTGGTAGCAAGAGGTCCTAGTGACAGCTAAGTTGCTGCTAAATGCAAGAAGCAAGCTTATCCAGTATGAAGGTGATTCAGCAACTCCGTTGCTCCAAAGGGGCTCAGCAGCAGGTCTGTGCATGGCGTGGCTGCACAGCATCCAACAGGCAGCAGATAGGAAAGACGTGAGTGCCGGATGTCTTGCCAGACCAGCCAGCCTGACAACAGGAAAGTACCTGTAAAATGATCCAACCTAGCAACTCTCGACATTCCTGGTGGTAGAAAATTGTGCCAGGTCAGGAGACAGGGAATAAAGAGATCACCCCTACCATGTTGCCATTACACGTAGCATAGCCTTCCAGCACATTGCCCATGTCCACAGAGGGTGCAGGCTGAGAACTTTATGGGTTGCATGTGTCACCTCCTAACTTACATAGGTAGCTGTCACCTTCCCAAGCCCAGGTTGATGGGTAATGCACCAGAAAAAATTAGGTGTTTCTAGGTTTCATGTAACCAAGGCAACCTTCTTCTTGATGTTCAGAGTGATAACTACTTTCTGTCCCAGATAAGAGCTACTTCCCACAAACCTTGTGCAACAGGGTTAGATAACTTAATTGGTACCAATTTTTTACTCAGTGCTGCTAGCTTTGACTTCATTAACTCAACTGCCACACATGTTGCCTGATGCTCTGTGCTGTCCCAGTGGAAAGGGAAAGCTGCGTGTGGTCCATGGATGCTTCCTACTGCTGTGTGGCTGTGACCAGCCATGGGAATACCTGCCCACTGCTACTGCAGCTGCTCAAGAGCAACTTGAGCACTGCACTGTTCGTGCTCGGCAGCAATGCTGACAATGCTCCAGTGCCTTTCCACAAGGGGATTTTCTGTAGCACACAGCTGATCCTGGAAAAGGAAAGCTACTCTTCAACAACGGCCCACTGTGGTCACTGCCTCCAGAAACACCATATTGCTTCTGAACTAGCAATTTGTGTGGTGCAGAATCTGCAACATGCAGCTTGGGTGCCCATCCAGGCTGGCAATACGAGTTCTAGTGCCCTGAGTACAAGGCAGAAAACAAACAAGCAGACAAAAATATCACCACTGTGTGATCTTGTTAATTTGAAATGATCACATACCTGCTCCTGAATTAGCTCAAACCCGTTCTTTCAGGTAATTCAATATTAGTGATCACAGAACCGTGTAGTAAATTAAGCATAAATTAAACACATTCTTCGTTAGTGTGGACAACCTCTTCAGACCAATAAGGATATCTGCAAATGGCCACTAATCTTTGAAAGAGGAGGATTCCTGGAGTCACTTGGTGTCAGCTCACACTTCTCATTGCCTACCCGAATGAGCTGTGAAGAACCCATTGGTCCATCTGTAAGATGATATCCATGAGAACAACAACAACCCTTTATTTGAGCTGTCATTTCTGCAGAAAGGCAATTGGGATTTTCTGTGGAGTGCACCTAGGCCGTTTTCAGTCTCCATCAGGATACTCAGGATACTGTCTCACCAACACAGCCTGGTTCATTGCTGATGGTTCTCAGATTGGCTTCCAGTGTTGGACATGCTTTGATTCACTAAACAGCAAATGTTCTGCTCACAGCCATGAAGCAAGTGGAAACAAAATGGGAAAGATTTCTATGTATAAAAACAGGTAATGGCACGTTAATAAAATATTTAAAATCATCAAAGACGCAGAAGAAGGAGCTTTTATTAACTTTCAGAATTAGAAGATCTCAAGGCAAGCACTTTTTCTACGTGCTGTATTATTAGGAGTTGTTCATGGAAATTGGAAGTAACAAGATGAAATAAAAAATGCTGAATTTAGGACTTATGGCCAGAAAATATCAGTGTAATAAAATGCAAGTGGCTGTGCTTTAGGCACACCACTGTCTACAGGAAAGATGCCAGTTTTCCCAGCTTTAGCCTACTGGGTATGTGTATTGTTAGACTGAAAAACAGGTCAAATGCATGTTGAGTCAATATACAAGGTTTACAAGGGTCTGTGCATTATTCCCCGAAGTGTTTTAAAATACTGTCCAAAATTTTAGTCATAAAATTAGTCAAGATTGTAAATTATTGTGTGACACATTTCAAATCCTCATAATGGAAGTACCTTTAAAAATTAAGATTTTGTTTGTTTGTTTGTTTGTTTGTTTGTTTTAATTTCCCTTTAGTGTCACAAAACTTAATTTTTCCAGGCTCCAAACTGGAAACAAGAACAGGAACTGACGAATATCCACATATAAGGTGCATTAACTTCTTATCTCATACTTGAAAGTAAAATTTATTTTCTATATTATTTTTCTTTGAACAATCAAAAGCAACCCATCTTTAGCACATGAAGAGCATATTTAGAATAAAATTTATAAATATTTTTCTTACATAGGTCAACATGACTTTCTTTAAAATAGCAGATTACAATAAAAAAGGAAATGATGAAAAATGAATGCTAAAAAATATACTGCTTTTATTTTCTGGGGGCTTGTTTGGTTTTTTTTCTCCAACAGCACTGGGTGAAGAATGACTGTGTGACTTGTATCTCATTTTTCCTAACCCACTCTTCACTACTTGTTTAAAAATTGCTACATTATTATAAAGCATGTTGACAATTTGTAATTTTCTTAATGATAATGCCTCGAGATAAAATGCAGAAAGACAATGCAAGTAGTGGCGGTGTAAGTGCTGGAATTTCTAGAGAAAAGACCTTTTACTGTGTCAACTGTGTTTCCAAAACACTGGCTCATACAAAACAGCCAGATGTCTCAATGTTTTAGTTTTACATGTGTCTTTGCTCTATTTTTCCCTGTTCTTCTATAAAGAATCTAAATCCTTGTGAACCTATTTTTGAACAAAGTAATCTTTCTCTTGCTTTTTCTTTAATTGAATTGAACACCCAACCCTGGTGTTCCTTGGGATCTTCCTCAAATTACTGCCCTGGTTATGCCACTTACACTTTAATGACTAGCTTTTATTCTTCTATTACTGCTCTGCTTTTGTATTCAAACATACTGTAGAAAGAGCTCAGCAACAATGAGATTAAGGAACATATGAAACATAGACTGACGTTTGCTGCCTGTTTTCATGGCCTGTGACAAAGTTTGATTTGCTGCCCAGAGTCACCATTCCCTGCGGTTTGTGCCTCTTCACGCCCCCAGACATGATCCAAACAGTGACAAGCAGCTACCTACACAGCTGTGTACAGGGATTGATCCTGTAGGACCCTGCAGGGCTCATTAGGTCACTAATTAACAGCGCCCAGGGAAATACGGCTGGACATTCCTCTGAGTCTACTGACAAATTGCTGGACTGATCCCTGGTCCAGGCCACTTATTGCTCTCAAAAAAATTCCAGACTTCATCTGAAAGTTAACATGGTGTTGTGGTTTAACCCCACCTGGCAACTAAGAACCACGCGTCTGCTTGCTCACTGCCCTCTCCCCAATGGGATGGGGAGGAGAATCGGAAAAAGTAAAAACTCGGGTTGAGATAAGAACAGTTTAATTATTGAAACAAAGTAAAATAGAATAATAGTAATAATAATAATAGTAATTAAAAGGAGAGAGAGAGAGAGAGAGAGAGAGAGAGAGAGCAATAAAACCCAAGAAAAAACAAGTGTTGTCCAATACACTTGCTCACCACCCACTGATTGGTACCCAGCCCACTCCCAGCCATGATCAGCCCCTTCCTGGCTGTTATGGTTTGAGCCTGGCCAGAGGCCTGGAACTCCCCACCTCACGGACTTCCTCCCCCTTCTCGCAGCCGGACAGAGGAGAGGGAGGGGAAAAAAAAAAATTCAAAGCGTCCAAATGAGGTTTGTGATTAGATTAAGATCTTCAAAAGGGAAAACACACAGGCAAAAACAGGCACACTACTTTAGAATATGATAAACACTACATTTTATTACACTACCAGAAAGAAAGAAAAAGAGAAAAAAGAAGAAAAATTGAGAAGCAATATGAGCGGTGGGAAAAAAGCACCTTCTTTCTCCCCCCCCTCACTTCCCCCTCCCTGCTTCCCTCCTACCCCAACGACGCAGGGAGACAGAGAATTAGGGGGTTTTTTAAGGTTAGGCCAGGTCTTCATATTCTCAAGGACTGGAGTCTTCCTCTGCTGAATGGTGGGGTCCCCTTTTTGGAAAGTAAAGTCCAAAGTCCATCCCACGGGTAACAGCAGCCCTCAAACTGCTGCGGCACGAGTCACTCCTTCACAGGCTGCAGTCTTTAAGCATCCCCCTGCTCCAGCATCTCTAAAAGGGGGCTCTGCATTCCTATTCCCGTGACCCTCCAGGCAATGGCGGCCCTCAAACTGCTGCGGCACGGGTCACTTCCACGCAGGCTGCAATCTTTAAGCATCGCCCTGCTCCAGCATCTACAAAGGGGGGGAAGTTCTGCACTCCCGTGGTCCTCTAGGCAACAGCGGCCCTCAAA
>WBMZ01006020.1:0-106185 GCA_013400975.1 Atrichornis clamosus
TTGTGAGACCCCACCTGGAATACCGTGTCCAGTTCTGGTGTCCCCAGTTGTTGTGCCCAACTGTTGGAGCAAGTCCAAAGGAGAGCTACAAACCTGATAAGAGGACTGAAGTACCTTCCTTACAAAGACTGGCTGAGAAAGTTGGGGCTGTTCAGCCTGGAGAAGGTTGTGTGGAGATCTCATACGAACTATCCAGTATCACAAGGGGCCTACTGGGAAGCCAGAAGGGGACTCTTCATCAGGAACTGTAGCGACAGGACAAGAGGTAATGGGTACAATTGAAAGAGGGGAAATTTAGGTTAGATATTAGGAAGAAATTTTTTATCGTGAGGGTTGTAGACACCAGAACAGGTTGCCCAAGGAGGTTGTGGGTATCCCAGCCCTGACAATTTTCAAGGCCAGATTGGAAAAGGCCTTGATCAACCTGGTCTAGTGGGAGGGGTCTCTGCACTTGGCAGGGGGGTTTGGGACTAGATCTTTAAGATCTGTTCCAACTCCATAACATTCTATGATTCTATGGTCCCCACACTGTAAAGCAAATAGCTTGAGAAGGGACTAGTAAACTTCTTCATCAAAAACTACGTTAGGAGTGCTAAGTAATAAAGTTAGCGTGTTATTGTTGATGTTTTCAGACAGATTTTTATTGATTGATTTTGTACATATCACATGTTTTTAAAGTCTGAAGTTGTTACAGCTTTGCTGGCAAAATGATGCACTGGAAAGATATAATAGAACTCTCAAGAGTTCTATAAATAATTCAGCAATTCCTTCTATTTTTGGTTTTGTGGGTTTTTTTGGTGTTGTTTTTTTTTTTTTTGCTTGTTTTGTTTTGTTTTAAATGAAGCCTTGATTCAGGCACAGCTCTACTCACAAATCATGTGTAGGTTGTGAAATTTTTGCTAGCATCAGCAAGACTGAAGACATACTGTGCTGTATTGACTACAGTATCAAATATGAATTCTTGGTACATGTTCTAAGTTGTCAGCATGCTGTGTTAATAAAATTGCTTTGAATTCTCTGTCCATTACTTCAAGAATAGTCCACTATTCATATTCAGACAGAAGAATGTTCCCAAATAAACCTTTTCATTTCCATTTCAGTGATAGTTTTGTGCCTACTTACAAATACAGGGGTAGACAATCATTATGGCAGGAATGATAAAATCTTAGAATCATAGAATCATTTTCGCTGGAATGGACCTTTAAGATCATTGAGCCCATTAACCTAATACTGCCAAGTTCACCTCTAAACCATGTCCCTAAGTGCCATATTTACACATCTTTTAAATGCTTCCAGGGCTGGTGACTCCATTGTTTCCCTGGGCAGCCTCTTCCAATGCTTGACAACCCTTTTGGTGAAGAAATTTTACCTAATATTCAATCTAAGGCACACACATCCCCCCATCCTCCTGCCCCCTCAGTGGAACTTGAGGCCATCTCCTCTTATCCTGTGACTCGTCCAAAGAGACCAACTCCCGCCTGGACACAACCTCCTTTCAGATAGTTGCAGGGAGTAATAAGGTCTTCTCTGAGCCTTCTTTTCTCCAGACTAATATAGACCTTTGTCTATTACCATATATTTCTGTGCATGAGGGCATCTGCAAGGCTCAGGGTTAGCCAGCCTCTGCTCCTCACAGCTGGGTCTGGCCTATGATGTGATCCAGCCCTAGGAGTCTTGACCCTCATGTGTGGCCTGTGCTTCCAGGGAAGCCAGTGAGTGAAGCAGAAGTGATTGTGTACTTTGCATGACTTTTCTTCAGCAGTGTGAAATTTTTCCATTTTCTTTTTTTTTTTTCCATGATAGCAAGACTGAAACCCCATTCTTATACCTTATTTGCTGATGGTGGTGGTGTTTTCTGAGTTTTGCTAAACATGAAAAATAAGAAATTATTGAGCTGGTTTCAGTAATATTGTGTCGACCAGCACTAAGTATTTATATTTCATCATACTGCATTCTTTTATAACTCTAATGTATAATGTAAGAAACATCTAGGATTTTCCCTGCTAGTATATAATGGCAGAAACAATTAAATTGCAGGTGGTTTTGAGGGGGAATTTTTTTGTTCATAGAATGTGTGTAAAGTTCTGTTGCTAACGAATAATGGAACACTTTAAAAGATCTTTAACCTTTTCAGTAAATGAACAATATCCATAAAAATAAAGCTGAATTCTGTAAAAGCTCATAATATAGAGATACTATTTCTCACAAGTTGTTTCCAAGTGAGTTATTCTTAAGGGACCTAATGTAAGTGCAGAAGGGAACTAATAGATTGTATTTCTTAAATCTCTGATACTATCTGGAACAATATCCTTTTAAAATGGTATTCCATTACGAGACAATAAAAAGATGAAAGAATAAGATAATTACTCTAAAGATTAACCCCCTAAAATAGGATGCATTTCTGGTTTTATAGTGTTGCTAGACAGTTTCAGTAGAATATTTTGGTCCAACTATGCCTCTTAAAACCAGAAATCTTCCCATAGCTCTTACAATAGCCACCATGAAATTACATAGTTTCCTGCACTGGACTGCTAGAGAGGACTCCATGGTGTAGATGGCAAGAGTAGGAAGTGAACTGAGGGTTTGGAAAGGGGCAAAAAGTATTAATACATTAATACAAGAGGTATTAATACAACTACATATGTGCCAATGCCTTCCTAAAAATTTTCTGGAAAAATCTCTGTGAAAGTTTCCTGGAAAATCTTAGATTGCCTTACTGCTGTTGTTACCCCTGCAGTGTCGTCTGCCGGCTCTCAGACAGTTTCAGGTGAGGTGGTTATTGCCCCAGACAGGCATCCAGAGGTGCTTCAGTTAAGATCTTGATGTAGATTCCCTTGCTGCTTTATCATTAACTGCATCTTAAATATTAGAAATCTCATGAACAGTCCTGAGTCCTCTGAAGATAACAGAGCCCTGATAAGGGTTAATCAAAGACTTTTCATCTACAGTAAGTGGACAGTCACTTGGGTCGTTTGAACTAGGCCTTCATACAGTGACCGAGTGATCTAAGGGGCTGCTGCTCTTCCAGTTCTCTGCCTCCCCTAGAGCCTGAGCAGACTGAATTACTTGACTTGATCACAGGAGCAATTTGATCTTTCTAGGGGGAATGATTTGTCTTTTACAACCCTATGGAACCATTTCCTCTAAAATTAGGATGAACATGAAGAACTCAGAAAGCACAAGAAGTACATAATCCATATGAGAAGTCCAGCAGCTGTAGTTCCTGTAATAAAAAAAGGAATTTTTGCTACTTTATTTTCTGTAGTGAAGCTACCTTTCTCTTGCCTGGTGGTGCAGAGTGGTCTGCTGTTAGTGATGGAGGTTTTACTGCTGATAACATTTTTGGATGTAAAAATTTCAAAATAATTCATAGTAAAGAACCCATCATTACCATCATCTGGGTAAAAGTGCTTGTTAAAATAGGAGAGAAAGATGTATTTTATATGTCATTGATAATGCATGGTAATAAAGGCAAATAAGCAAGAATTTTATGAGCCTAGGACTAGATTGTCCATTAATTTATATGAGGAACGATACATTCACATTAAATTTTTTTGGTGTACATCTCATTTTTGTCCTTGGAAAAGTACGTGATGTGTCTGAAACATAATTTTAAAAAAGAGAAAGGCCTAAGTTACAACACATAAGTGGTCAAAAAAACCTGTAACAGTAATAAACTGAGGATTAGACATTTACTTTGTAGGTAATCATAATGTACAGTAATAGTTCTTCACGTGGGAAGTGTGTGGTATATGGTGTGGGATCCCACACCTGATAGCGTGCGGAATATACACTGGGATATGGCTAGGACAGAGATGATGCTGAGATGGTTTCAGCTGGGAGCAAGAGAAAGGTGGGCAGACAGTCAACAAACAGAAAGATCAGTATCTGTTCAACAACCTGCTCAACACTGGCTGCCACTGCAATGCTCACAGCTGCAGTGGCCCATGGGAAGGTGGTTTGGTACAAGGTGTCTCTGGTCTTTTTTGTTTCAAAACTAGTTTGCGAAGGTTAAGAGCTGAAAGTCTCAGTGATTTGGTTTCAGATTCCTGAATCTGAGTGCTCATTTTTGGTACAGGGACTTTGTTGGGTTTTGAAGCTAGGAAATTCATAATGTTTTGCATTCAGGTTTTCTGAAATGCAGGTAGGAATCTCCTTAGTTTTTTTGTGAGGCAGAGGAATGCTTGGGGCAAAGGATGTGGACAAAGGAAAAGAGCAAAGAGGCAAGAAACCTTGTGGGTGATGGGTTGCTGCCACATGCCTCTGTGTAAATAAAGAACTGCAAATTAAAGAGATTGTCAACAGTTATTTATCTGTAGGACTTTGCTGAGGAGGGTTGTTTCTAAAGACTTAATATTTTGTTGGATGAACTTCTGCAGACCTGAAGTGGATCTGAATTGTCTGTCTTTAAGAAGGTTTAGATGGACAGACTATAGTATTGAATCACAGATTTGTTACTCTTGGGTAAATTGTACACCCCACTCTCAGTAGGGGAAGACTATAGTTGCTTTTTCAGGTTGAATAAAGACTTTAGTATTTAATTTATTAATACAAATGGACATTGAGTAAAACAATTCAACTGAAACAGAAATCTGGCAGTTGCATATTAAGCGGGCTTTCATTTGTAGGGTCTGAATGGATAGTACTTATTGCACCTTTGTGCAAGCACACTATGGATATCATTGTAATATTGCATTTTACATCAATGGTCAACACCCTTCAGAATATATTCAAGTTTTGGCAGATTTTTATTTTCTTGTTAAGAGTCAAGAAAACATTTTCCCAGTTAAAAGTTAACCAAACAACAATATCCATCTAAATAAACATGACTTTTGATATTGGTCACAAATAGTCAATAGCAATGGTTTCAGAACCTTCTGCATATTAGTGCGTGTAAGGGCATGTTTTTCATCAGCTTTAATAGATTTTTCCTTGTTTAAAATTCTGCTGTTCACCTTGGATGATGGAAATGAAGAAATGTGAAAAATGCAAAGGGAGGTGATGCTGTAGTCTAGGTTATTTATCTTGGACCCTCCCAGAACAATGAATTACTGTCCAATGGAGGTAATTTCTTGTTCTAGGTCCTGAGCTAACAGATTACTTGAACTGCTCAGCAACATATTTCCATCTTCTCCCTTTTCATGTTCTATGCTAATATGCTGTAATGACACTCATTGGCTTCTTGTTAAATGCAAAATAGGAGAAATACACTGTTTTATTTATTGTACCAAATTAAGAAAAGAAAAAGAATGTTTTAATCATCATCATGTGAAAGATGTTGAGAAATTCTATATCACTGCAGATGTTAGCAAATTTATGCCATGTAAATTTGGTATGTTAATGATGTTACAAAATGTTCTAATCAGTGTTTATTCTGTCATATTTTATTTATATTTGTTTTTCAAAATGTAAGTGCATGTGATACAGGAACCTTGAAAAATTGTAATAAGGCAGTCAGATTGAAATATAGGTTTCAAGTTAAGTACAGAGATATGCTTTTTAATTAAAATGGTTGGTAAATATATATTTTGAATACTCAGAGGAGCCCTGGTATGTTTATCACAATAGTACTTTAAAATATTTCTTCTTCAATGATAATAGAAGTCCCTTTCAGCATAAGCTGGACAGTGTGCTTGCTGATGATCCAGGAAAAACACAATGACATTCTTTAAAAATACCTGGGAAATAGTATTTACAATTTTTTATTCAAACTTCTAAGCTGAGCTCTTGGAAACTTTTCAATATGGTTCAGGTGGTGAATATAAACTTATATAGCTTGTATTGCAAGGAATATGGGTGATAGCCATTAGGTTGCTTCCTAGGAGTTAAACACTGTGTTTTCCATTGCTGTTTAGATTGTGACTGACCATAAAAATGTTTGCAGTTTTCTGGGGAGTTAAGTGGAATTTAGGTTAGGCATGGTATATCACAGAGAAGCTTAGGCAGAAGAAAGACAGGATTCTTCCCAGGGCACGTGCTTCCCCGTGCATCAGTATCAATGCACACACATTGATATTTAATATAAAAGCACAGGGAAAGTTGAGATCAAACTGAGAGCTGGGCGGAGACTAGGTAAAGCTGGATATTAGGTGATGTCTACTGTCTACGATTAGTATTAGATATTTGTACTATCTGCTATTCCTAGAAAGAGAAATATTTCATTTTATATTATGAACATTACTGCACAGCTACACCTTTGAATCTCTTCCATAGGTGTTGTAACACAGTAAGCCCAAATAATATGCAATTCATACACTGAACTTCCTAATAAGTTATATCGTCCTAGAAGTGTTTTTTGAAAAAAAAGGAATCACTAAAGACTGCAGCATTGTTCAGCAGTTTTGTACTTAGCTCTCACACAGAAGCACAGAATATATTTTTTGTGATATTTGAAAGCCTAAAAGAAACAATATCTTCCTTCTTATTTGATAGCTTGAACAGTTTGAACTCTATTCTGTTTTGTGTGAAAGAAATTATTTTCAGTTTACCTCCTCATACATACAGTTCTGTTGCGGGGTAGGAGGAGGTTTTTTCTTGGCTTGGGGTTTTGTTTGTTTATTTTCTGTTATTTTAATCTTTATCAAGTGCTTCTACATAACTGTCATTGATTGTCTTTTTTTTTTTTACTGTAAAAATTAATTTACTGAGTGTTAATGTATGGAACTTGATCAGGGCAGTAAGTGATAACAGGTTTATGATGCAAACCCTAGAGGTGTGTTTATTTATGGTGTCTGTGTGTTAAACCATGAGCCCATAGAAATCAATGAAAGTCTTCTTGTTCCCTTCATTGAAGTCAGAACTTCACCTCAGACTGAAGAGCAGTCCAATCTGCCAGTGTCGTGTTGTATTTGTCTCTGTGAGACAACTGAAGGTGTGGTATTAAAATTAAATGCATCAACTATGGTGTTTGAGGAGCAAAACTAATGTGGAGATGGATTTGCTCAAACCTACTTGCAGTCACAGAGAACAGACTAAAGCAGGAACTGGCAGAGCTGAACAAGCTATTTAAAAGCCTCTCTGTATATGAAAAAGTCATGTCTTTTCTTATGCAAGTTTGATGTAACAGTTATAGCCATCTTGGATCTCTCCAGAGCTACTACTAGTCACTTGCTCAGCAGATAACCTCTGCAGACCATGACCTTAATAATATTTCAAAGGTAATATTTGTGCAAGGATGAACACTTCTGGAACAATTTCTCCAATGAATGAGAAGCAAACAGTTTTCTCAGACAATTTATTTGCACTGTTTTGTTTCAAACAGAAGTATTTTCCTAATTGACTAATGAAGAATAGTATACTATTTTGAATTTTTTGGCTGTCCTCTTTATTTTTTCATTTTTGCCAGTTTGGACTTCTTTCAAAAGGCACCTTTGGATGTTTCTAATTGAGAGGTTTTATTATAACCATAATTCTTCACAACAGTAGTGAAGGGAAAATGCAAATAAATACCTCTAATAGGCCTCTTTGAGTTTTTTTCTGTATACCAAACAGATTCTCATCCTGTCTTATTTACTACTGTACTACTGCTCCACAGCTGTCTTCTGTATAACAGGAAATGAAGAATTGCACTTCTTATTGTGGGAGAGTGGCTTTAAGAACACTTGCAAGAGAACATGAAAATATTAAAAAATCCAGGCTAATCACATAAGAAGTGCATGATCTAAGTACTTCCCCTAGAATTCCAGACAATTTTGTTTTGTTATGTCACCTTTGAGATGTATTTGAGTACTTGATTACCTAGAGAAGAATAGTAGTGTCTAGAGATTTCATTTATGGTTTCTGATCTTTGCAAATTGAGGTTGGCTTTCCTTATGTTAATATGTAATTGTATCCATGTGCTTTGGCACCAACCCACAGTGGTAATAGCTTGGACTTTTGGTAGGAGCTAGAATTATGGGCAAGATTCTGTGATTTTTTGGCTACTCTTCTGCTGGATACTAAGTGAATATATAGGGATGTTGATATTATAATTTTTAGCAAATAGACAAATACCAAGTTCCAAGTCTCTTGGTTTCATTTCCAGTTGGCACTGTTGTGTTTGGTACATATTTAGAATGTTTTAGTATTCTATTGGCCAACTTAGTCCTCCATGGCAACCAGAAATCAAATAAGCAATGAACTGAAGTCTGGAAAATTTGAAGTGCAGTCTTGTACATGAGAAAAAAACCCTGGGTACTCTACAACTGTCAGTTTGAAAACCCCAAAACTTATTTTTCTCGTAACGCAACTGAATTTACACATTAACAGTAGAGAGAATTCATTTTCTAATACATTTTAGATACCTAGTTTTTTCTGTAGGTTTTCACTGTAGATTTTGATCTTGACTAAGATACCACAATTGTAAAGACAGTGTAAGTGTTTAGAACACAGTGTTTTTTTACTGGAGAGCACAGAATTTGGGGAATTGATCATTTTTCTTCTCTCCCCCTTGTGGTTCAGCTCTTGGCAGGTCATCTTGCTGCATACAGAGACTGATTGATCTCTCACTGCGTGAAAATGGCAGGTGCTTGTTAGGCCCCCAGTGGGACTTACTTCAGTCTGCAGTGACTCCTCTTTCTTCATACAGTATTGTTAATAGATGCCATCTTTTAGTCTCTTAATCTTTAACTAGCAAACAGAATTGAACCTGATAAATATATCCAGCATTCCACGTTTTAAATATGGTGCTTTAGTGCGTGATTGCAGACAGTGAGTGCACTGGAGTTTAAAAGCAAATAAGTGCCTGCCAAGAGATAGGAGATTTTGTTGTTCAAACTATTTGTAGTCCACATGCTACAAAAATAAAGCTTGAATAGACAAGATTTTAACTCAGCATATTGCCTTCCTAAATGATAACATTAGAATGGATGCTATATTTGTAAAGAACTATGGACTCATGAATAAAGAAACATACTTCTTGACCAAACAGAAGTGAATCTTCATTTAGGAGGTTTTGCAAAAATGTGTTTAAATCATAGATCTGTTTGTGAAATGGGGTTTATGATGCTAAATTTGTTCACTTAGGTTATTGGAAAATTTGCCCTGGATTTTCGCTGAATCATTCACGGAATTAATTTACACCCTAATATTAGAAGCACTAATTATCAGTTAAGTTTTTCTGTAGAATATTATTTTGGAAAAGGCCATTATTAAAAAGTCCTCTAAGAAATTTATTTTAAATCATCAAGTGGGGAGACTCAAAAGTAATACTACATAAATGCTTCTAAAATCTTTGGTTAGAAGATTTAACTACACTCCAGAGGCAAACTTGTCTATCATCAACTGCCAGTCATGGGATCTTATACCTTTGTTTGCTGGATGGGAAAATGCGTGATAAAAACCTGTATAGATCTTTATCGGCTGTGACTAAGTCACTTCTTCCCCATTAATCTTTTCTTCTGAGCAGGCAAGTTGGACTCTCTGAATTAGACAGAAGGTCTGTTTTCATTCCTTTAATTACTTTCTCTACTATCTTCTGAAACCTCTCCATTTTATCAGAGATCTTCCAGATGACAGTTATAGCTGAACCGAACAGACTATTCCAAAATTAGCTGTGTCTTGGACTGCAGTGCTCTATTGACTCAGTAGTGAAGGTCCTTCCTTTATATGCATTCTAGATTAGTCTCTTACAGGAAAGTTATATTCAGCTCAGTCCCAATCCCACAGCACTTTGCAGAGTTTTTCCTATTCACGGTTCACCAACCAATCACAGTTGTTCTGCAGGGATCAGACCTGCTCATTTACCTGGTCACACTCTTTGTGTTACTGTATATTCTATCAGAGATGGTGTGGGTTGTGCTTGTGTTGCAAGTAACTTACATATATGGTTTAAAATCACAGGGCTAAGAAGTGACCTATTTGCAAGAGAATAAAAGTTAAGGTTTCTAGAAGCACAGTCGATGAGTGTGCTCCATTTGTATTTGCAACTTGTTAGGCAGCCAGCTAGCCAGTTTTAATGTTTTTTTTTTTCTAACCTTTATTACTTTTTAAAATCTAGATGTCTTTCAACTAAACCTAGTCTCCAAACTGAAGGTTATCAGCATTTTCATTTGATTGGGAATTCATTTGCGTGTATGGAGGAAATGTAAATGCTACATTTACAAACAAAAATTCATGTATGGTGTATATTTATGATCTTCTGATGTAACAGTAGGCTGGGTAGAAACACAGTTATATTAAAAATAACATGTCTTCTACTTTTTAGAAGCTGGTGTGAGAAACTTCTTCCTTTGTAAAATGAAAAATCATAGTATGAGTTTTAGCATTTAAGAATGTGAGAGAACAATTCTGATTGGGTGTAGGCTGTTAATATGTTCTCCATAAGGTTTTTAGGTATAATCAATTTGTATAAAGCTTCATACTACAAGAAGATTCTAATTCTACAAGAGATATTTCTTACTAAGATTCTAAGTTTAGATTTTCTTATTTTTAATATAAAGAACAGATTTTTAGACCTCTACATCAAAATTGATAGTTAAGATTTAGTTTTGTTGTTGGAGTAGCTCGTGACTTCAGCAAAATTTTACAACTTGTCACATGCTGCTTTTCTTTTTTTGGTGGAAAGGAATAGAAAAATTCAGAGCACTAGTTCACAAGAGATATTTTCTACATGCTTAGTGTTGCAGTAGCAGTAGAGAAAAACCTGTGCAAAATTCCTGAGGACTGCTTAAGGAATGTTAGCAGTCCTTTGCCTGTCCATCCTGATTTAATTATAGGAAAATCTATATCTTTAGGTGGCTACCCATGACTGTGAGAAAGGCAATAAAAGATGTAAGTTAATCTACCAAATCAAAAGTTAGACTGTGTGAAATATTCAACTTGCAGTTAAGATATAAGGCATTGAAAGACCTTGTGAATGGGGCTCAACACTTCATGGGGATCAGCCTCACTTTCATGAAGAGGGATGAATGGGAGAAAATATTTCTCTCACGTTACTAAAAGCAATTGCCATCAAATTATGACATTTGGAAGGTCTTCCTGTCTATATAAACTTGCAGATTTATGCCAATGAAGGCCAGAGTCACAAACATTGTTACTATTATTTATATCTACTGATGTGCACAGAACTGCTCTATGGGATTTCTACACAAGGTCACTCATGAAACTGAAATTCATAATTCTCTTCCATGACCCAAAACATCCAAAATAACAACCACTCCTGCCATCAGTAATGTACAAAGCATGTTGAATTCTCTCTCTCTTGCAGAGTGAGTAACATTTAGAATGTTGCTACAAATTTGTAAACATGTGGTACTGAAAAGAAACATGGACATTCAAAAACATATGGAAAGATTGATATTCAAAAAGACTGACATCTCAGACCTTGGCACACATAATTACATATCCTACTAAGCCAAATGTAATATCTTGTCTTGTTTTAATTTATGCTAGTGCTCACGAGACTTGGCCTGAATGAGGGCTGTGTAAAATTGAAGTCAACTCTTAGGAATCTGTTCCTTGTTTCATCTACTATATCAAATGAATGAGCCTGCATTTTCATTCTTATGATTTGTGTCATTTTTATAGTACCCAAGCTCCAGAGTTGTGCTGCTAGTGGGATTTCTGTGTGCCAGCTTTGTGACTCTACAGTATCTTAAATTCCTAGAGCAGGTTATATGTAAAAGGGAATAGAATGAGCTCTGTTCCAGTTAACGTGGAGACACTTTTCCTGAATTCTTGAAAATTTTCTGTCTTAGCTTAGCTATTTCTCCTTAACTGCATTTCAAATACAAACTTAGTATTGACAAAGTAAAAGAAATAGCATTATTTTGATTTAGTAACACATCATTTAAGTAATAGATTGATGCTCTCGTACCAGAGAGGCTGCTGTAGCAATAAAAGAAAAAAAAAACAACTTTAAAGCCCCTGGATTATACAAGGGGATCAATCTCCAGAGACCTCACATTCCGTTACAGCATTAAGTTGGTTTTCTCATTTTTAGCAAACAGAATAAAGATAATATTTTTACCTTTCATTTGCAATTGTTGTGGCTTTTTAAGAATTATTTTATTCCTTGGATTAACAAAGATTATATGATTCTATGAATTACATTATTTAGATAAAAAGACAAGTTTAAAGTATTTTGAGTATTAAAAAAAACCCTGAGATTTTAGCTTTTAGGGTAAAAATCTCACCTGAATGTGGTTAATCAAGCTGACATTCATCCATGCTCCGATTTGGGATAACACAGGAATAGAGAACTTTGTCACTAGATTCCCAAAGGCTATATACGGTAATTGACTACATTAGTATCAATTCTCCATAAAAGTGTAGTTCTGACAATCATTTTAAATTCATAAATGATAAATAATTTAAATAAATTGCAACATACATAACTCTCCATTCATCAGCAGCCTTTTAAAATACCAGCTCTTTTATTTCGTGCTAGACAAGGCAATGCACGTGCAGTGCTTAGCTCAGTAAATAAAGAGGAATGATCTCCTACAGGAAAGTAAATCTTGCTTTAAGGTATAATCAGTTCTGTATTGTTAGTACAAATCCAGCTTATGTGTAACAATACAGGAGTCTAGTCTGCTCACTGGTCCCTTCAAATTTAAGATATTTTTCAGTGACAAAAGGCACAGCACTAAATAATTTTACGCTCCTAATCTTTTGAGTCTACCTCAGAAATGCCAGATATATTCCTATTTTAACAAATGCTCCAGATGTCGGGCAGCAAATGTGCTTAACATGCTGCACCATATGAAGTGGCATTAAGGCACATCTGTGTGGTACAACACATACTATTTTCAGGACTGGGAATTTATTTTGATTTCACCTGAGGCAGAAGGATTGTATTCTGGCAAAATTAGAATGCAAAGTCATTTGATTTTCATCCCCTTTGAGCAATGAAGAGTCAGGAATTGTTAGTGGTGTTCATTTTAAAGCTGAGGAGTGGAATTAAGTACTTCATGTCAAACATGGTAATTGCTTTCACAAAGCAGAAACAAAAACATGTGATTCCAGACTAATTTCTGAAATTAATAGAACTAACAAAATATTTTAAATTTTGAAATTACCTTTGAAATGTAGTGGAATTTATTGTTTGAAGCTTAAATCCTGATAAAATGTTTCACTCTACCTTACCTACTTGCACTGTTCATATGCTTATTATGAACAGAAGTCACCCTTAAAAGATCAAGACTTGCCAACACTTCCAAATAGAGCAGCATACCATAATTGCTTTTCTATTCTAGGCATAGAATTGGGCTTTAACTGCTGGCAAATTCAGATTTTTAATGGTGCCTGCTCTAAGTAGCAGCCTTTCAATTATATGCACTAGCAAAAAGCTGCTGATATCCTGTTCTAGCAACCTAGGTATAAAAGAGCATTTTGAAGTGCCACATGAAATAAGATAGTAGGGAATAATAAGCTAGAAAATATGCTTAAGGAATCACTTTACTATCCTTACCATGTACAAATTATACAGGAAGAGCTGAGGGCTGGCATCTGTTTTTCAGCTCACTTCTGTGCACTGCAAGCTTAGTATTGTTGTTTGCCTACAGCTATTTTTTGCACTTATTAAGAATCAGTCAATCATACAGCTCCTAAACAAAAGAATATCACTTAGTAACTGAATTTACTGAGATGACTCTCCAAAAGTGCAAATTATGGTTTCCATAAGGAAGCTGAAAAAAAAAATGGAACATCCCACATTTCTTCTAACATGTATTATTTTTTAAATCAAACTATATACCATTAATAATGCTTTGTAATCTCACAGATTGACTCATGAGAAGGAGGTTTGATGTTAGATAATCAACTACATTTCTTATTTTAAATTACCTAGAATTATATCTAGGTTTGCTTTATCAGTATTTACCCAGGAATATCTTCTCTGAGATACAGACTCATGCAAATTACTTCCAAGAAATCTATCCTGGCTCCACTGAATTTTTGCTTTTTCATTGGTTCTTCTTCCTGAACAGAGCAGATGAGAAGTGAGAAGGTGCCATATATTTTCAGTACTTTTAATTTTGAAAATATTTTTGGAGAGCATTATTTCCTGTGTGTTTAATCATAGAATTTCAGCCTTTTTGTTTTCTGATAAGATGGGTGAGCCATGCAGTTATCCATACGCAATGCAAGGCTACATACTTACTTTGATCTTTCAATTCTATGAACTGTAAACTGAACAAACCTCATATGTAAGTTGTGTATATTAAAATTATGTCTCACTACTGACTTTGAAAAAAAAATCTCTTTACATTGAAGCTAAACCAAGTCCAAACACATTTATTGTGAAAAAGGCAACAGAAGTAGATTCTATTTTAAATTCTCAACGCTGTTGGCTTACAGTACAATTCAGGTTTCACACTTTTATGGACTTCAACATCACAATTTATCTGCTTGGTCCCTATCTTACTAGAGTGATGGAGAAATCTCCTCAAGAGCTGATATATCAGGAAAAAGTGATACTGTGATTTGGAAAGCTGCTTGAGCTGCTGTTCAATGTGACAGTTTCTTTCTAAACAGTCTGGGTTTTGTTTTCAAATGTGAGTCAGAAAGAAATGCAATCCTGAAATCATCATGGTTAAATTGCCTAATTAAATATGATAAGCGGGTTTAGTTTTCAGTTGTTGACTAGAGTCCTGTTGAGTGATAGAGGCACGGTTTAATTGCACATTAGGCAAGTTGTGGATGAAAAAGACAGACATGGAATTGGACTCATCAAAGCGTAGATATTGAGAACCTCATTTAAATTCTATGGAGAGAAGCAAACCCTACCAGGGACTGATTATTCTCATCCTTAAAGTATCTAGTGTATATGGGTAAATTAATAGTTTCCTACAAATTTTTGGCTGCAGAGAGAGTTTGTGTGTATCTGAGGACAGAAGTACAGTATAGGTAATGTGAAGTCTAACTTTAGGTGAAATATAATGGAATACATCATGTAGAAGGCACCCATAGTCTTTCCAAAATATCTTAGATGAAAAAAGGTGTATCTATGCATTGCAGCACACGTATATTTAATCTACAATTCAGAGTCTGTATAGGCAAAACAATGCATGGGATGAATCTGTCATCCCTGAATGACCTGTCCACAGAAATGACAGCCTTACTAGAGAATGGCATGGCTGTTGTGCAGTTCCTGCACTTTCAGTTTTTTATTTTTTAGTAAGAAATCTAATAAAAATATACCTGGAAAGTTTTTGGTTTGTTTTCGTTTTTTTTTAATTAGATCAATATTCAGGTCTTAGAAAGTTTAACTGCACATTACTGTCTTTAACGATTCTAATCCTGATGAGCACAAGGATGAAATAACATCCTACTTTGTGAAGAATCAGAGATAAAATGTCAATAACTTTAATGAAAAACAAACCGTCCTGCAATTTCTCACTTATGACATGTTTTCAAATAAATGGAAACATTTTCTTGACATTGTGATTAAAACAGGACATGATTCTTTGACCTTCAGTAATGATTAACTGTTCTGATGGTAAAGCAGACTTTATGATTTTCTGCTAGAGAAACAAAGAGGAATTTGGTGAAACCTTAACAGTAGTACTGCCAAGAAAAAAATACTATTATTTAACATAGACTTTCCTATGTGTTAGTATATTATCATTTCTTATGAACTTAACCAAATCACACTTTCTTTTAAACTGAAGACATTGGGGGAACAGAATGATGATGCAGAAGAAGGTTGTTCTGTGCAGAATATAAAGAGTGAAGATCCAGAACAATTTTTTTTCCTCTGAGGTGATAAATTCAAATGTTCATTTCAAGAATAATAGCTAAAAACAGTTCATACAGAAGCATGAATTTTACATTGGAGTTATCTCTTTAAATGATTACTTGTTAAGAGGCAATCTGATAGAAATGTACATGATTATGGCAGTCATCAATTAGAAGGTTAGAAATGAAAGTTAGTCAAATCTTCCTGCTCACATTTTTACAATCTTTGCATTTTTCAGTGACAGCTTTGGTTTAGAGAAGGAAAACACACAGCAGACTAATGGTTCAGAGCTACAGTGCTGAAGAAAAGCTGCATTAATCAGGGGAAAAGACAGCCTTTGTAGAAAGCTGTAGGTTTCCAGATACAAGTCAAAGGTGTTTCATTATTGATGCTTCAATATCTAGTTCAAAGAGAAAGTGGGGCTAAAGAAAAGAGTTGCTATTTTGAAGTAACAGCATCATCCCCTGCCCATGGCATTGCTCGTGCTGTGCCTGTGGCTGCGAGGAGGCAGCAGCCTCAGGATGCAGCCGTGCAAGTCATGCCACAGTACACGTGCTGATCAGCAGTCAAAGTGCAACCCCTGATCTGACTCTAGATTGGCTTGACCAATCTGTTTTGGTACAAGTAAAATAATTTGCTGTCCTGTACTCTCTCATCAAAGGAGCATAGAAATAGTAGATGTCAACAGTCTTTCTCTGTGGCACCAAATTATGTTCCTATGATTTAAGAACTTAAAAAGCAAATAAAATGCACTAAAGTGATCAGTGCTGGTCAGGTGAAAACAATGACAGGCAAGTGTTTATGTGGGTTGCTGGATGACAGACTTGTAAGGGAAATAGCACGGAGTTCACACCTATGAAGGAAGCAAGAATGTATCACTGGAGAAAGTAATGTAGTGAAAATACTAATGGTAGTTTTTTAAAAAACCCTGCAGTGTCTTGAAATCAAGGAGGAAGTTGAGGGGCTGTTGGAAACACCTGTATACACCAGGTCTTATATGCCTGAACTTTTAAACTTGGAATATAAACTAGGCATTTTGTATTTGCTTTTGTTTTGGGGTTTTTTTTAGGTTATGATGGGGTTTTTTTTGTTTTTTTGTTTGTTTTTTTAATAGGAGAATGCAGGATATGGTTTAGCAGGAGTAAAATTGAATATCCAGAAAGATCCTTCTGCCCTTCTTTTCTAGTTAGGGTTTGGTGGGGTTTTTTTCTTAGAGATTCACAATTTTAAGTGTAAATTTCTTTTTCAAGTTGCTTCAAAAGAAGATATATGGCCTCATACAAATTCTGTAATGTGTTGTGACATATATTACATTGTCTGCTTTGTCCTTCAATAATATTTTACCAAGGACAGTAAAAATACAAAACCAAATGCACAGCCCTTCTGCATCACTGCAATAATTAAGCCCTGCAAAGTGCAAGCCCTGCTAAGAAAACCTTACTTATGCCAGGGGCCAGTTTGATTCCCAGCAGCCTTAAAAAATTAAGAAGAGAAGGTGGCAAAAAGGTGGAGAAAAGCATGCATGACTTCAAATGATGGGTCTAACTCAACAGTCTGCTTTTGGCATTCTATGGTTTATATTGCACCAGCTGACCTCTCTTCAAAGGGAGTCACAGCTCTGGAGAGGGTATGCCAGAGGGGGAACTCTGTCGTTTTTTGAAAGGGTTGTTGAAGGCCACTCACTGAGTAGATGGAAAAATGAATGGGAATTTCAGAACCTGGCTTAATGGAATGATTTGTGTGACAATTACACTTAAGACAATATTTTTTGGAAACAAGAGTTCAGAAGGAGTCTAATGTAATAGGATTCCATCATAAAATTGTACTTTGAAACAGTACTTATTTTCATGAGTAGTAGGATTTCTCACTTTAGCCATATGTGTTTACTGAACTAATGGCATGCAAGAATAGTTATTTCTTCTTTTTTTCCTTTGCATACAAATTTCCACTTGGATTTGTTGTTCCTTTAACTAGCATAGCTCTATCTTCATTCTTCAGTTCTTTTAAAGGCCCCAGAATTCACTTAGTTTTGTAAAATAATCTATACTTTAATTACAAGTGAGTTTCATGTTATGATTTTAATGTATGAGCTGCCATTAGACTTTAAACTGCCAATGGCAATACAAACATTATTCAATGACTTGTGCAAATTATAAAAACAACCCTTTTTTCTGCATTTGCTTTAGGAAAAAAAAATCTAAATTTACTGACTTCAGTCTTTTCTCCCTTTGCTGAAAGCTATCATGACATGAACTCTTAAAACTGGTGAAAGGATCATGGAAAAAGTAGTTCACATTAAGAAAACTTTAAAATCAAGCCTAATGTGTGGTGTGTGTGAAAAAATCAAGGCATATTAAAGGTACTGAATTTGACTGTATGTAAGAATAGTGAATATCAAATAAGCTTTATAAAATATTACAGAAATACCTTTAAATTATGGCAAATAACAGTAAAACTTTTTGACACAGTGGATAAGCTAAGGACTAAAATAAGACGGTAAATAAAAAATATGCCTTAGATAGGGGGAAGGTTGCTATTGGGGGAATATTTGTGTTTTGGGCACCAGGGATCAGAGAGGAACTGAGCACCATCAAAACCATATTGAGTAGAAATATAGAGTCCATATTTTCTTGAGATGAGAAAAGATAAGGCATTAAGAGTGGATTTTTGTGACGCAAATATATTCAGCATAAAGAAAATATCAAATACTCTCCAGTCTGTGACTGGCCACACATGTGGAGAGAGATGTGTCCCCTTCTTGCAGACATTACTTGGTGCAATAGATGGATCAGCTGCCCTTTGAAGAAATGTTGCTATTCCAATTCATTGTAGGGATGACTTAAAGAACTGGATTAACTGATCTCTTGATGGCTGTAAAGAGTGGAAGTATTAATCTTGTGAAGTTCAACAAAGGAAAATACTGACTTTTGCAGACAAAGAAAAATAGTCCCACACATCAGTACAGCCGGGGACTGACTGTCTGGAAAACAGCTTTGGAGAATAAGGGAGTCTTGATGGACAGCAAATTGTGCCTGAGCCAGCTGAGTTCTCTTGCAGCAAAGACCAACAGCAGTCTAGGCTGCATCAGACAGAGCATCACCAGCAGGTCAGAAGGAGTTCCCTTCCTCTCTGTTAAGCACTGGAAAGACACGTCAGGAGTGCTGGGTCCAGTACTGGTCTCCCCAGTGTGAGAGAGACATGGACTTGTGAGGGCAAGTCCAGCAAGACCACAAAGATTGTTAAGGGCTTGGACCAGCTGTCCCATTTAGCCTGGAAATGAGAAAGTTCAGGTGGATCTTATTCATTTCTGTAAGTACTTGATGAGAGGGTTATAAAGGAGAGTCTGATTCTCCTCAGTGGTGCCCACTGAAAGGAGAAGAAACATAGACACAAATGTAAACACTGGAAATTTCACTTATGCATAAGAATTATAATTTTTTTTTACTTTGAGAATGGTCAAACACAGTGGGATTATGGAATGTCTATCCTTTGAGATATTTGCAAGTCAACTGAACACAGCTCTGGGCAATCTGCTTCAGCTGTTCTGAGCAGAGGTATTGAATTAAAGGATTTCCAGATGTCCACACCAACCTCAACCACTGTGTGATCCTGAGATTTTGTGATTCTGTGATGAAGTCTATGAGAAAAGGGAGGAGAACAAGCATAGAGGTGCATTTTTTATCTTGCATTGGTCATTTGGATTTGTGCTGATTTGAGAACAGACATCGAAAATGTAGATGTACAAGCCTCAGATATCCACCCTAGCTTCTACCTGTAATTTACACCGAGAAATGAGCACTTAGCAATGCGCTGATCTATCTCAGATACTTATCAGAAAATAAGATTGATTGCTCTCTGGAGGAGATTTTTTTTCCCCCAGTGACTGCAGTGCAAGCACAGTGTCCAGTTTGTTTCAAGGTATTTAAAACTCAGGTATCAGGAAAACTATTCAGTCAAGAAAAAATATTCAAATTTTCAATCATACACCTACTGTAATACTTTTTTCAAACTAAAAGATATTTAAGACATGCCTGATTCCAGTATGTAGAATATTAAAAAAGAATAAAAATAAAATATTGGAACAACCGAAAGACATGGTTATTTAATGGTTAAAATTCACAGATTGTTGATCTGAGAATTGTTCCATGAAGTTTATATAAAGTCACAATGCACATCCTCCTAATTTAATCAGACATTAAATGCTGGAGTCATTGTGAGCATACCCTAAAAACTGGAGGTATATTCATTATGCAGATGCAAACATCTGTATTTGTGTGTAAATCCAGGGTCTGAATATATGAACGTGACAACTGCATGCACTGTGTTACGCTAGAGGGAACAAGAGACAAAGAGGAGCTGTGCAACAGTGGAATTCCCTCAAGGAATACTCTCTGATTCATCTGTCACATACTGAAGCCTTTTCAGAGGGTGCCAGACCTCTAGAGAGGGGATGCTGGAGGAGGAGCTCAGCCACAGTTTGAAATGGTTCAGAGCTTGTTTGTCGCTGCTCAGCTCAATTCTGCTAACCTCGACTGCCATCCCCAGTATTCCTGTGGCTCTCACCTGCAAGAGTAGATTTTTTGGCATCTGGCCACCCATGTGTGGTCAGCCACAGCCTGGAGAGTATTTAATGTTTTCTTTATGCTGAACATACCTGATTAAATGAATCATCAGTATAATCCCACTGAATTCAATACTATTTGTGTTTAGCCTATTCTACCTCGTAGTCATCAATGTAGACATCTAAAAACTCCTAAATAAGAGCCATGGGAGGATTTTTGAAGGATTCAAGTATCATCCCAATTTTTCATTCTCTAGAGCAATTAGTTCTCTAAAGAGAACTAATTTTAAAAAACCACACTGTCAGCAACAGTGTTGTGCTGACAATCAAGGTCGATCTGCAAACAGAGTAAATAGGAAAGTGCTGATAATGTTGAGCGTCATTAGAAATGAAAGCATATAGAAAAGAAAAAATCCAAACCACGTGTTTTCCAAATTGAAAATAGCATGTATTTGAAATGATTCAGTTGGTAAACAAAAGAGAGAAAACCATTTGAAAATGTAACTGAAAGACAATCAAAAGTTGTGTTTCATTCCACCAAGAATAAATGAAATAACTTAAAGAGGTGCAAACATTACATAAGTTTTACTGTAGTTTGTTTTGCTTTCAATTACAATGAAGTCAGTGCTCTTATTTTAGTATAACCAGTCTAAGACAGCAAGCTTAAGCCAACAGAATGGTCTCTTTTTCTCAGCTATTTTTTTTCAGTTGCACTTTAGTTTTCTGTGTCAGTTTCTTCAAATCATTACTGTGATTATTGCTAACTCTTCACTTTAACTACAAGGGCTAATGCAAGTCTATGTGTATATACACACATATAGGTCAGCATATGTGTATAAGGCATATATATTTGTTGTATGTATTGTGCAGCTGGTTTTGTTATTTGTTTGTTTATGTGTGCCAGGAGCAGCTATTGGTGGGGAAAAGAGAAGGAGGGATATGGAACGGTGGAAGGCATTTCCTTCAAAACTTAACACATTATCAATTGCCATAACTTACCTGATCTGCCTAGACAAAAGCCTAGCTACAATATATATTATTATTTTTAATAATAATAATAATATAGCTATAAATATATATATATGACTGCAAAAGTAAAAGAATAAGAGTAAAAGAAACAGCATCATATTATTACAGATTTTTATAGTAGCCCCCCAGCTAAAATCCAGAACTTTGTTTAAGACAGTAAAAGATGGGTTAATAAAAATTTCATTCCATTAAAAAAAATGCATTATAAGCAATAGCAGGAAACATTGTCATTCCCCTCCCCCTGCCCCTCTGTCTTGGGTAAGACCTATTTTTGAGCTGTTCTCATTCAGAGAACGAGTTGCTCCTTTTGGCTTTGTTCCCGGAGTCCTGCATACTTGGTGGTGTGTGAGGCATTGCCTCCTGGGGAAAAGGGAGGAGGGGGACTGAATCACAGCACTTAATTCTTAATGATTGTTCTGTGTGGTCAAGAGGACACAGAGCAGGCAATGCTCTTTATTCTTTACTTACTGTTATAGCTATTGGCAGCCAGCCCTTTTAATTTAGTTATCAATACTCAATGCCTTTAATCTTTTACTTTAAAGCCAGTCCAAAATAAGTAGTGGCCAATGAGCATCTGCTAAACAGAAATATTGGTGGATAGATATGATTTAAGGCAGTGCTGCTAAGGGCCTACCAGTGTGAGTTCTGAGTAAGAGTTATTTGGTATTCGCTTGACGAATCTTGTTTCTTTATCAGGATAGTTGCTTTCCTGACAGAATATCTGACAACTAATAATGTATGGAAAAATTCATAGGTGTTGCTAATACGTGAGCTTTTCAGATTATCCCATCCATCTTCCTGTTGATATAGGACACTCTTCTACAGTACATTTTCTATTACTAGATCGAGCTTGGATTTCAGTATCCCGTGAAGTGGGATTTCTACATTTCAGAGGTTACTGAATAACTAAAAAGGCATCACTGACTGGAAAGTTTCTCTTTATATTCTTGTCTTTGTTTTCTAATTACATCCCAGAGTTCTGCATACTCTAATCCCCTTTTTTTCTAAGGAGTTGCACTATTACAAGATGATACTATTCCTCATTTCTGTCACTTGTCTGTGGTTGTTCAAGCACTGAGTTCTTTGGACTATTTAAGTGATTTAATAAGTACAAGTTGAGGTATTTTTCCTAATCTCTTTTGTTCTGTGAAGAACTCCATCATTTGCAATCTAAGAATGCAGTTCCTTTATTTGAACACAGTATTCCAAATAAAGTATCTTCATATGACAAGACAATAATCTTGTTTCTTTCCAGTGATATACCAGCTAGATTGTAAAAGTTAGTGCTGTGGAAGTTCACTTGCTTGACATTGAATCCAAAGTTTGGCTCATTTGTAGAACATATGTACTGCAGGAGAATATTTAACCAACCACTTTATATGTATGCATTAAAAAAAGTACATTCACATAATTTAGTTCATAATTCTGATTTTTCCTTGTCCTCTGCAAGGGCATGTAGGGGTCAGCTCAGTTTATCCGCTGATGTCCACTTTGGAGGGGTTAAATAGCTCTTTGGACCCATTGAACACATGGCGTTGCTTCAGTTGTCCGTGCACAGACGTCCTAGGCATGAGAGATGTCTCATGTATTCCTACCTACTCTCCAGGAGTTCTGGAGCTCTCCTGTTCTTCAGGAGAGTGTCCCTGAAGTCCTGTGTGATATCTGCCAGTCCCATGAGGTTTTCTCAGATACTCTAAGGAGGCATTTTAAACAGGAAGGCATTTTAAATGGAAAGGCAATAGATCTCTGTGTTTAGAGAGCTGACTGTAACTGCAGTGTTTTACTGACTAGACTAAGGTCTTGGATATCTGAGTCACGTGTAGATACCTGAATTTGGTATCTCAATCTGTGAGGTAAATCTCATTCACCTCAGAGTCTACAGTTGAATGAGAGGAATCTCATCTCCAGATGAGGTGGTATTTTCTTTCTGAACTAAAATACCCAGAAGGTATTGAGTAGAACATGGGATGTTTAGAAGAGAGGCGTTTATCATTTGGCTTACTTTTTGTTGTCTTGTTTTCCATGATCATAATTTGTAATTAAAAAGTATTTTTCTACATTGTGTTATTATTACAGATACTATATTTTGTTCTCTTGCTTGCTTATTTTCTAAAAAAGCTACTCCGTAGGTGAGGTCAAACGTGACTACTGTGTCAGTTTAATAGTATAATCTGTCATAAACTGGTATGTAATTGCTCTCACATTGTTCCCCCTTTGTTCTTGTCAAAATCATGCCTTCACATTGAATGGTTTTCTCTAATAGATTAAAGCCATGCTTTTTACAGCAATTTCAATAACACTATTGCAAATTATTTTTCTCTGATTTCTACCAGCATATTTATTTATTTGTCCATTTCTTTCTGACAGCCAATTTCTTTTTCCCATAGTGAGCTCGGGACTGTCAGTTTGGAGCCATAAAAAACTTAATAGCAGCTTCACTCAACATTTGCTATAATCAGAAAAGCAGTATCTACCACACCAAAGGGAAATTTAGGGATTCTCATTAAAATTATTGTTTGTCTTTAAAAACTCTATAACATATCTTCGCATTCCTCCTGGACTGACTGCAAACTGAAGGAGTAAACACCAGTTTGCTACTAGATCGCGTGTGAAAAATTATCTCCAAACTACAAAGATTAGGAAAACATTCAGTGAATGTGTGGTGCTACAGAACTTGATTGTTCTCTCTTGAGAACATTTTCTAATTTCCATGGTTCAGTTGAATTTTCAAGGTATCTTGTCTGGTTTTTTTGCCTTTGAATCCAGGCCATTAACAGTGACTCCAGCATCTTTGGGAGTACTTTAGCCTAGAATGGAATCTTATGCCCTGGTTCACACACTTCTGCACTCCCACAGTGTAGCTGGTCTGTCCCAGCTGATTACCTGATGATGAAGGACAGGGTTCAAGGAAACATGTATTTAAAATCTTGTGTAAAAAGCAATTTAAACAGATGCTTCCCAATGTATTCTTGAATTCACTTAAAATATGTCTTTATATTGAAAATGCTTAAACAGCATAAGGGTGTATCAGACAGCTAGCTGCATCATGGAGTAAAGAAAATACTGGTGTTTGTAGGTAGAGATGAAGTTTAACAACTTAGTTGTGCTGCAGTTTATGTTCACTGATTCCTTTCCCAGCATTAACGCTGTTTTTTTTTTACATTTCTCTTTTAAATGTCGCAAATATCAAAAATGACCTTCAGCAGAACTTCTTTGGCAGACTGTTAGTCCCTCTTTGGAGAGGGGCAGCTAGCCAGGCCTGTGAGTGTCACCAGACAGTTCTTTTTCAAGCAAGATTCTTTGTATGATGTGTTTGTCATATAGATGTTTGTTGGAGTTTGTTTTTTTTCTGTTCACTTCTTATCTAAGTTGGAATAATCATGGAATAATTACAGATTCTGTAAGAGCCATGCAGACAGCATCAGTTTTAAACTGTGTCTGCACTGATTTTTCCCTTTAAAGAATTTTTCAAATTTTGCGTGTTACCCTTTTTAGAGAATGAAAATGTATAATTAGTCTATAACTTTCTCATATGCAGAGCTCTTTTTGTGCTTCCTGCTTATATACCTCTGTGAATCTCCTGCAGCAGAGAAGTAAAAGAAATAATGATAGCACACCCAAGAGAAGCTGAGATAAGCTATTTTTTATAGATACACAAACATTTTCTTAGGAAAATGTTTTTTTAAATGGCTTAAATTTTTTAAAAGTATGCATTAAAGAAAAAGAATGTCAGTCACCATAAAGTGTAATGGGGTTGTGACCTGTCAACTTCAGTCTCTGTTGCCTTGGTTGCTCTGATTGAAAGAACTTATGCATAATGCTGCAGCCAACCATGCCTTGGGAATCTCAGGGCTACCACAGACAGAGCTTGTAAATAACTGCTTCAGAGGCTGACATTTATTGCAAGCAGAAATCAGTGGGCATTCTACAGCTGGGCCTGCAGTTCCGTGTGGCTTGACCGCCATCTAGTTAGGAGCTGACTTCTTCCCGTTTATAGGAAGGAGGATCTATTGACCCGCAGTCCCAGGAACACTGTTAAATATGTCATAATCAAATAATCAAAAATTCTCCTCCCCAAATGACTACTTTCCCACCTGTGAAGTACTTCCTCATCACATTCAAAACTCTGGGCTCTAAACAGCCGACAAAGAACAGCTCCTTTTTTAATGTACTTCAAATAATAGTGATTGTAAAGGTAAGTATTTCTAAGAGAAGTACTCGTTAAAGTCCGAGAAATATTTTAAGTTAGATAGCCCTTTCTTTAGCAGCAGCAAGGATCAGTATGGTTTGAAGCATTAAGTATTTTACATGCTTGTTGCCTGTGTTAATTTTCCCCAAGTCAATTTTTAAAGCTAAGATAATCTCCCTTTGGCTTTGTATAGCCAGCATTATAACCATAGCCATTTTTAAATTAAGCTGCCTTATTGTCTGTGTGTATGTGAAGTAGGTGATATTACACAAAAAGCATGGGCTACATTAGCTTGATACAAATGCATATTTAAAAGCTTAACAAGCCTGTGAGAAAAATAATGGTCTTGATAAACATTAGAATGGCTCACTTGTCAGCCTTTTTGTTTAGATGCTTTTTCCTACTTGCACATTCAAAGGAGTGATGAAATGCACTGAGCAAATAAATAAAGCCTATTATAATGTCCCAATAGAAGGGAGAAGTTTATTTTAGTTCCACTAACAAGTTTAAAAACTCTTGAATTATTAGATTTGCTGTGAATTAAAACACACAATTCCTATTTTAAAAAGTAAGAGATCCTGTTAAGCAAGTTAAGATCTGATATGCTACATAACTACATCTATACTTATATAAGAAGCATTTCTCTAAACATCCTAACTATACTGCTGATTATGAAATGTAGAGTCCTACTGTGTATATGTCATTTTGTCTGGACTTGTGTTATAGTCAGTAATTGAATAGCATAGTGATGGGCTTATTGCAAGTGTGAGAAAGTGCTAAGCAAAACAGAAATTATAATGAAATTTGAGATGTCAGTGACAATTAGCTGTGTTATGAATATTCATTTCATATTCATTCTGGATAGTGCCATTTTTCACTATCTTTAATGACTGAATAGTGTTTCAAGAAATAGAGATATAAATAATAGTCGTGATAATTAACATGGTTTTTTCTGAGTGTTGTAGCACTTGTCAAATGCCACGTGGGCTGGAGCAATGACTAGAAAGTTAATTTTCAGGCATGGCCAGCTCTATGTGTTTAGCAGAACCATTTGACATTCTTGCAGAATTGTTAATTTACTGGAAGATAAAAATCTGCTTGTAAGTGGCTTTACTTAGGCTGCAGTCTCATTAGGAAGACTGAGTGCTCCACTGGAATTACAGAAATCTAAATCAGATCCCCACATAAGAAGTGAAAAGAAATGGAGTAATAGTGAAGCAATGCCCCCAGATAAGTCACCTCTAACTAATGCTGTGAAATGTCATTCACTGTCCTGTTTTCAGACTGATACATGCATATTGACAGAAAACTATGTGTTTAAATGCTTTTTTTCAGTCAGGATGAAGGCATCCATGAAAGTGAAAGGGAAAGTACTCTCTGTGCAGGAGGTAGTCTTTGGAAATGAAGTCTTAATTTATCTTGGATATTTCTTAACGTTACTGGTGTTCTACTAGTATCCCCTACAATGGCTGTGGTATGACTCTCCCAATGCTGTCCTAAGAAGTACTGGTTTGCACTCATACTGATGAAATGCATTGAGTATTTCATTCAGTTCCAATATGTGAAGCCACACAGTCCATGGGACAATAATGGGATCTTCTCTGAGTCTGACTGAATGTTTTGAAAAGAATGTCATGGTTTCAAAAGAAAAATTATATAGCTGAAACCACAAAGACCCTCAGAGAAAGAGCATGATAGAAATTTTCCTTTTAGATTACAAAGCAATGCAAAAGAGCATAACATTTGTTATATTAGTTCTAGGGGACCTCCTTTATGTAAGTCTAGTATGAAAATAAGTAAGACAAATCTATTACTCTCTCCTGCATCTGATAGACACCTGTCTTTTATTCAGTACCCAGCTTCATCTGGCATGTGGGGGAATTGCAAACAGCTTTGAAATTACTTTGTCACAGAATGGCTAGTAAAAAGATGATAATGCATATATGTTAGTTGATTATGTCCATAGCCTTTATTATTTAAAACTCAGGCCTATATTTTATAGTTTATTCAATCATATCAGTTTTCATTGTGTGAGAGAGAAAAAGAAAAATTAAAAAAAAAAAAAAGCAATGGAGAGAACATTCCTGCTTTGGGAAAGCGTTCTTGCTTTGCAGTGTGGAAAAATAAAGAAGCAAAGTATAACAGAAGTGAAACTGCACCTGGTTGCAGGAGAATAGTGTAAGGAGAGCCCCACCAATACTGCTCTGAGCATCCTAGGATGCTCCAGAGCCCTGGAGCATTCAAGAACCTTGGCTGTGAAGTGGATTCGTCCAAGGAGCTTTCCTGTCCTGAAAGAGTTTTATGCCATCACACTCTTGAGACTAAATATGCAAAATCTTGTCAGTGTGTACCTTGGGAAAATCACGTGCAGCAGATTTTGTCTTCCTGGCTAGAGCTTCTGACCACAATCTACTAATAAAGAATGAGTTCCCTCAGAATATGGAAACTGTGTTACTTCTACCAATGAATCAGCAGAGCTGATTTGCCTATAAAATTGGCTTCTTAAGTAGTGAGAATGTTACGCAAAATTTCAGTTGTAAAAAACCGACTTGGATTGCGTGATCCTAGGTCAATTGAGTTTCATTTCAGTAGAAGAGTAAATAGAGGCCTGTAATGAGGGGTATCAGTTTTGAACAGGCAAGCTAAGGTAGACAAAAGTAATTAGTTACTCATATAGGCAACAGAACTCAGATTAATGTTTGACTTGAATGTGAAAGAGGCCTGGAAGTCCTTTGTCTTACATGTCCAGAAATATTCTTGAACATGTATCCCAAGAAGAGAGCTAGAAGATATTGCAGAAAAGCTCAAAACTTAATAAATAACCAATACAAATGAGACATTAAGATTAAACAGGGAAACTGCAAAGGATGTAAAACCTTACATCTTCTGGAATAAAATGAGAATTTCCACAAGTCAAACTGAAATGAAAGTTTTATGGGGCATTAGGTTTGACAATGTGCTTATTGACCTTGCAATTGCAAAATTAAATCAGGAAAAGTGAAAAAAAAAAAAAGAAAACCCAAAACATTGCTAAGGACATTAAAAGTAGCACAACTGTTGCCCTCAAATTAAATTAATTTGGTTTTGGTTTCAGTATGTATAATGTTGAATAGTAATGGTAATATGTCTCTAAGTTTCAGTGTCCAGACAGAAAGATTTATATGTTCAAATTGTTCTGTTTGAGAGGGTACACTATATCCTTATTAGAAACATTGGTGGCTAATCAATCCAGCAGTATATTGGACAGAACTTAGAAGTGTTTAATTTCTGCCTTCAATTATAACCTCATAAACACAATGCAGAAGCATTTCCATCCTTGGTTATTTGGTTTAAACTACTTAAGTAATCTTCTTTATATTTATTCACATCTAATTGTAATAACTCTTATTTCCCAATTTGCTAGTTTTCTTTTTCCAAGGCTAAAACAAATATTATTTTAATCTAGCTTATCTGACCCAAAGCTTTAGCAACAGCACTTGTCTTTTATTTGTTTTTTTTCCTTTAACCCAAAGTTAATAGTCTTATTATAATAGTTTCCTCTAAATCCTCAGGAGTATACTCTGTTCTTAAACTTTTTTTGTTATTAACTCCATCACTTCTGCAGCAGGCCTTCCAACAAATATGAGTTCTTGTGATAAGGTAAATGTTACTTGGAAGCACAAGAAAAACTACATTGTGGAGTAAAGATGCAATAATGCCATTGCACAAGACATAAATGAAACTTCATCCAAAATGCTAAAGTTAGTTGTATTCACCATTCAAGGTTATTTCAAAATGGAACATGTAAAGAAAAGTGTTATTATAATAATCAGAAGAAAGTGCTTTCATAAAGTAAGCTGATTTTTTTTCTTTTGTGAAAAAAAAAGCAACCTAAACAAACCAAACCCAAACCAAAAAAACCCCCAAAACCAAGAGACTGTGCTTTGTGGTCTTGTCTAGAGAACAAGCCTCTGAAGGTAGATGATTGCACAATAGACATAGACAAGAAAGTAAACACCAAAAGGAATGAATTGTTTTAAGGACAATACTGTTACAAGATGAATTGGATTACAGTAGTAGTCATGGACAACTGTCATCTTGAAATTAAAAGGTTTCTGACTGTTAATGGAAGTAGGCTTTGGATTAGCCTCTTAATAGGAGAAGTAAGCTAAGACTGTATAACCAGTTGTAATATCTAGTGTGATTGGTGTTATTGGTGTATGATAGGGATGAATTGATGTCTTCAGGGGTGTGGTGGACCCTTACAGTACTGTATACCTCTGTTCTTTTTAAAAGCTGCAATTTGTGTTAAGCAGTGGCCTTTGTCATTGCCTATACTGGGTAAAAAAGTTGTTGGGTTGGGTTTTTTTTGTTTGTTTTGTTTTTTAATTAGCTAGTCAAATTGAAAAAAATCAATACAGAGTGACAACTGAAACAATAATTAATTTAATTGCCATTGTATCATTTTTATTTAGGGGGGCAGGGAAATATTTTACTTGGGGTTTTGGTTTTGAAGTGGGAAGTAAATCTAGTCAAGAAATCCAAATTACATATCCTAGTATTTTTGGTCTCTTCTGGATTGTATTTCTGAGTGACGTACATACAAAAAAACTCCACTGCTGATCCAATCAGAAGACCGTGGCCTTAGATCCCTTTTTGGCATTCAGTGTTTCTAAAAATATTAAATACACAAATTGTGCACATTCAGAGCTCTACTAAATCAGGGATGAGATTATCTCTTGTGTCTGCCCCTTGACTGGATGCTCAAGGAAGCAGGAGGAGTTCCTTGTGCGACACAAGGAACCCTTGTACCCTTCTGTCTGATTCACTGTAAGCCCATGCAAAGCCAGATACAATCTAGCCCAGATTTATCATCTGTCCTTCATGTTCCAGGGGGCAATACTAGGAAAGAATAACAGATGTAGCCTTGTGGATAGTATCAAGTGGGAAATAACTCTGAGAAATATTTTGCATTTAACTAAAACATTAAAAGAATCAGTTGAATGACTGTCAGGCAGAAGGTCATTCAATCCTTGGAGAAACAAGGGAAAATGTCCTATGCTGTGTCTGGAGATATCTGAGGTACAGATGGTACTTAAAGCAAGCTCTCTGACCCAGAGCTCAAAGTCTATATTGACTGACTCCCAGACCTAAATATTTTCTGCTCAGTCTAATAGGGCTGTGCAGCTTGTAAAATGGTATGTATGTTAGAATCCGGGAGAGCTCTATATGAAACATTGCTACAGACAATGCGTGCCAAGTACCTTTCTTCCTATGCATATCTAATAAATCCACTTGTATAAAAGTTGAAAATTATTCTTACATCTCAGAATATATCTTGATATTATGCGGATACATACGGGAAATGAAGGACTTACAGATTTTTCCAAGCCTGGGAGGACCTTCTAAGGATGGAGCAAAATTACAGTTCTTGCATTCAGAGAAATATAAAGCTTTTCTCCAATTTTGTCTGATATCCTGTGAATTGGGAATAAGGTCTGGTGGTGGTTCAGCTGAAATTAACTGGTATCCCTAGCATCCTACTAACTGTCAGAAGGGCATAAAGAGAAGCAATTGGTAAAACAGCAAGGGAGAGAGTGGGGTTGAGAGAGTGCCTGCATGGTGCTTAATTTCCAGCTGGGCTTAAACCACAACAGGCTGAGAGAGGGAAACAGCACCATGAAAGACTCTGCCTGTGGAGGAAGCTCAGGTGTACTGTCTGTGGGAGCAGTGAATCAGGTGCTGTAGAAATGTCAGCCTGAAATGTTACAGCACAAAATGCTGCAGAGCCAAAGCTCAGGAGGTTGCCATTGAGCAGTGTAAGAACAGCAAAGCTGTGTGGTCAAAATCCCATTGCTGCATATAGGGACCTGTACACTTAACAGCTGACTCTGTCAGGCTGGCAAGGCAGAAATCATAAATGGTCATTGCAGTAATCAAATTTCCACATGACTAGGCACAACCACAGTATTCTGTTCCAATATTCCTAGAAAAATCATGACTTGCGCTTCAAAAAAAAAAAAAAAAAAAAGCTATGTTCTTTTCTTAGTACTCTGTTTACATCATCTCCTACTTTTTCTCTGTGTTTACAAGACCAGTGTTCTTTTTATCTTTGCTTGCTTTGCTAACAGCACCTCACAGTTTGTATTACAGAAAGTTGGTGCTATTAAAATTTGCGTTATTTTGCATATTCATCTCCAGTTTATTTCTTCTTCAATGTTGTTTTCATATTGTGTTTCTACACCTTCTGTGTGCAACTGTGAGGATTTTGCTATTTTTTATTTGATGTGTATATGACCTCTTCAGAGAAATCACAGTCCAACCAAAATGGTTAATGTTTTCTTACGAGATATTCCAATGTGCAAAACTCCAAAACAAGACAGACTGATCCAAAGAAAATTCACCGGAAAATTTTCATTTTAATATAGACACTTTTTTCTATATTGACAGTTTGCCAAGATTTTTTGCAAACTGTGTACTAAAACTAGTAATTAATGAAATATACAGTAGACAGCTTGCATTTTTCCAATTAGAAAAGTAGTCTGACCAAGTCAGAAAGAGCAAGGCAGAGTGAAGGGTGTAAGCAAGCCAAGAAAAGCGCTGGAAAGTACAGGTTCATTATGAAGAATAAAGATAGTTAAGATACTTGTATTGCTCATTATGATGCTTTGATAGAAACTGTGTTGCACAAAGATTTTTCTCTTACATTATGTCATGACATCAAGAAAAAGCGAAGAAGGTCCTGTAGAAAACACTTTAACTGTTAGAGGAAATGATTAATTAGTACTGAATAATATAAAATCCATAATTTGGTAGGGTTACATTGGTTATATAAATATAATGCCATTTAAAATTTAGTTTTGAATAGAACATCTCATACATAAGAGAAAGAAGAAACTGTCCATCAAAGTGTGTGTGCTTATACAACAGACATTTTGATAATTCTTTCTTTCAGCTTACCTTATGCGTACTGAATGAGTGATGAGAGATAATAAAATTTTAAAAATTAAGACTGCAGGAAAAACTAAGAAGGAGCTCTCTGGCCAAGGACCTGCACAGCTGGAGGAAATCTATGGAAAGACTCCATGGCAGCTGTCTTTTCTCAGTATAGCACCATTTACTGAAAGACCCTCAAAGGACAAATAGCAGGGCCTCCATTTTCTAACTCAGGACTTGGCACATGAAAATGAAAGGTCTTCTCGTCTCCTTTGCATCCATGATCTGGGATGGGGAGAGAGAAAGATATGGAAATGTTGATCTGTCTTTCCTACCCACGTGCTCCAACGAGAATTATAGGAACAATACAGGTGTAATCCAGCTTGATTAGAGAGAGGGAGAGATCTTAAGGTACCACTAAGGAACCATGGCCCCTCTTTCTTACTGTTTCTGTACAACACCCTGTGGCCTTGCAGAAGCCTTTAGGTACAAGTACAGATGTTACAGACCCAAATATAATCAGCCACACACATTCATACCACGCATTACCCATAGGACTAGATACACAAGTGCTGAAACTCATTTCCCGCTTCAGATGCATTGTGGCATCAGTGGAAGAGCCATGTTTGCAGCAGTCCCTGTGGGATACCTTCCTGCCTGCTTACAGGCTGGTGAAAGCTGAGCCAGAAGCAGGTTGTTTACTGTGACCTGGTGAACTTGGCTTTGAGCTCATCCTCTGCTACAGCTGCAGTGAAGCAGAGAAAGAGAAGACAAGGTCTGTGTATGAGGTGTGCATCCAAATCTGGGTCCTTCTTCCATGACAAGGCATCTGCTTTGGTATTCTGTTTCCTAGATTCCAAAGGAAAGGGAAAGGGAAAGACAAAAGAGAAAGAGAGCCAGGACGCAAAGTGGAGAGAGAGGCACTTCATCCCTCAATACCTCTTCCAGGCTGGGGTGGCTGGTCCTCTGCTCCCTCACAGCTGTGCTGCCAGTCCTCAAATGTAGTTTTGATTACCAGGAGCTCATTATCTCAGGCATAATTCCTCTCAGTGGAGTGAGCTACCCAGAGAAGCAGGTACAGGTTAGAGCATCTACGGTAAAAGAGTGGGTATAGGATAAAAGCTACAGTGAATACCCATTTTACTTTTTCTAACACTGATTGTGCTTCAAGCATCTATGAAAATCAAGCCCTCTTTTTGGTGAGTGCCGTTATGGCAGCCGGAAAACAGACATATCCCTCCTGAACTATCTTTAGAGCCTGGTACATCCTGAAAACCATTGTACCTGTGCTAGAAGGGGCTGCCAACCTGTCATGTCATCAGTCTCCTTGGAGTCTATGTGCAAGTCAGTGTTGCCCAGTTATCCCAGGAACTCCACCCTCTGTTGGTCAAAGCAGCATTTCTTCTGGTTAGCACAGCCAGCACTGCTGCAAGTCATTTAAAATGTCCTGCATATCTTGAGAGGTGCAGAACACCAGGTGATCACCCAGGTACACTATGATATAGCTATGAAAAAGGTTCCTAAGAACAGCATTTACGGAATACTGGAATGTGGCTCAAGCTTTGCGGAGACTGAATGGCATCACAGGATGCTCATAGAGGCCCCATATAGAACCACCATAGTGGAGCCCACTGCAGATGTTCAGAGCACTTCAGTATAGGAGGAAAGGGGTGCTGGTTCTTCCCTCTGATATCTTTCCAGTAATCCATGCAGAAACAGAGAGTTCCATGCTCCTTTATGAAAAATGATGTTTGGAAGCGCCTGCAGGGGAAGTCAGGGGCGAGGTTGAAGCCATGTACCAGATTGTTCTTGAGGTACTCCTTGACGGCTGCTGGCTCAGATTTTGACCAAGCAGAGATGCTCCCAGAAAGCACCTCCTGCTGAGTGGGGGAGTACCAGGTGGCAATCTCTCATACCATCAGAATGGTGAGAGGTGTTTTTCTATCAGACATGGGAAAGGTGGAAAGCAGCACTTCACTAATTCCTAACACGATTATAGCACACAGTCTGTGTGTGCACGTAGCTTACCAAAATGTCTCCCTTGAGCTAGAAAGGTATAGAAAAGGCTTGTTACTGGAGTAAAACCATTTGATTACATTAAAAATGCTAAATCTAGATATGCACATTAAATCCTATCTGAAGCCTTCTAAAATTGCCATAAAGAAACCTGAGTGGCCCTGTTGGGATGCAGCGTGCTGTATATGGTAGATGTATGTAACCCACAGAGATGAGTAGATCACCTCAGCCATAAAGGCCATCAGAATGTAACACAGGAAAAAACAGTCGTGAAATGATGCAGAAATGAGTGATACCAGAGGCCTGCTAATATAAGAATATTACACCTCCTGGGTCAGTATGCCTAGTACACCTCACAGAAAGTCCTTATTTATGATGTACGATATAGACTGCAAGTAGGCATGTGTACAAATATCATCTTTGTAAGTAGCATTGAGTTGGAACACCAAATGCACCATTGTAATTTGTGACACCCACAGCACTCATTACAACTTATCATGACCATGTTGTATGTGCCTTTCAGTCTTCTTGGCAGCTTGTTCTGTTTGAGGGGTGGTTTGGAAAGGGAGCATTTTCTGAAAAAGACAAGACAAATTGTTCCAATGATAGGCCAGGGGAAAAAATGGAAATGCAGGAATACGATGACAAATATGATATTTGGCTTTGCTTCAGTCACTTCAGTACTACAGTATGTAGCATGCTCAGAACTGCCAGCTTCTGAAAGAATGGAGATTTCAGCATAGTCACAGTATTTAAAAACAAAACATCTGACAGCAAACATCCCCCCTCCCAGTTTTTTAATTCTTGGGTGATCAACAAGGTTTAATTACTTAAACTGGTATGTCAACACAGATGTCCTTCAGGTATTTTCTTTGACGCCTCTATGTATGGCATTCATGAAAGTTATGTGCCATTCCAGCTTATCCTATCTCACTGTAGAATGGTTTCTAAATTTTTATAGCCTGAAGCAGCTGCAGAATTGAAAATAATGTCTTTGTTAAAGAGCAGTGTTTTGTGTCGTAGAAGGAAGATACAGTATGTAGTACCTTGTATGCAGAAAAACTATCTACATAGTAATTCTACTCAGTAGGTCAACTTTTAGAGCAACTTTTAGTTTAAAGCTTCTTTTGAAAGCAGACTCTTTTTTTTTGGAAAATGTGCAAGTGGAATATTTCAATTAAGAGGCAAAAATTACTGCCTTTAGGTCCTATACATTCCTCTGTACATATACTACCACCCAAATAGTAGCACATATGAATAGTAACCTGATTACATGGATTAAATAGCATCTCTTCCATTGATACTGCCAAGCTTTTAGTGTTAAGCAAATCAAAAGGAGCATTGAAATGGTCATTCATATTCCTATTTCAAAATATTAATTCCTTGTAGTAGGACTAGTAATGAACTTCACTGAAGGCTGTATATTCTTAACTGTATTGCTTTGTCATGACAAAAGTTCTTTCCGATAGAAATGCCTCTTTTGGACTTAAAGATAACACAATGACTTTTACGGGCAGAAATGTTCATTTTCATGCTTGATCAGCCATATTCCCTTGCTTTTTGTTGCTTGTATTCATTTGGTGTGTTTACCCAGATATCTTGGTCATGTTGACTGAACAAAGTCTCTGAAGTGGGGTATACTGTACCGCAAACCTGAAGAAGCCATCCCCATACTTGGAAATTCATTTTCTTTAGAGCAAAGAAGTTATGGGTTTCTCTTAGCCTATGGCGGGGGAACTGAAAAGCCATCAGGAAAACATCATGAACTCATTAATCATAATCTGAGGGAACTTCAGAGGCAACTGTGAGAGTGTTTTAACTGTTGATCCCAGTCAACAGTTTTCCATCATAGTGGAAAGAGGTGATCCACTAATTCTTTCATCCCGTGTGCTGTGGACAATGCAGTATAGGTTGAGCCATTTCAACAATAGCTGACAAGCTTGACCTCTGATAAGACAATAGTTCTTTAGCCACAAGTTGAATATGCTTAAGTGTCTATATGTTACAGCTTGAGCTGTAAACATTTTATCCGGTTTTATCCACTATAAATCAAAATGTTCTCAGTGCTGGCAAAGAAAGTGAAGCACTGTTAGCTCATTAAATGAAAAGGGCTGAAGGCCAACACTTCTCTTCATCATTAAACTTTATTTGGCACACATTACAGAGATGGTGGATGACTTGTGAATCCTCTATAAAATTACAAATTACCTCCTTGAACCTTGGTATCAGCTGTTGTTTTTCCTATTAATACAGAAAATCAATGCAGATTAATATAGAAATAATCTAAAATGATCAGCAAACATTATGTCAGCTCTTGTAGACATAAGACATGAGATATTACTTGTCCCCAAAACTTTCCATTTCAAATCTGTGGGAAGCGATACGTCAGATGCAGGGAAGAGGAAAGGAGATAAGTCAAATAAGAGACCACTTAACATCTGTTATGTAGACTTTGTAAGGTTCGGTTAATTTTGGTCAAGTAGTGATTATATTATGAAATATACTGTAGTCTGCATATAGCTGGCTGGTTCCTGGGAAGATGGGACACACAGTCCTCATGGAAATTGTATTGTTTGAAATCATATGATAAATTTCAATTATATTACCTTCTTAAGGTTATGGTTCTTAGGCCAATTTGAATACAGGAAATCTACAGACCTGATAAAATGGGCTACTTTGATTTGGGTATATTCAAAGACTCTATAGAAAGTAATCATTATATTTTGCTTATGTAAAAGCTGCAAGATAAACAACTTTTAATCACTAAGTTTTCCTATAATGTTACATCTCATCATTGTCCTTATATTTATCCTTCTGAGGACTTACTGTAAGATTGCACCTGATTCAGTAGAGATATACATTGCCCCTGAAAAGGAGGCTCTTCTAGGCCTGGCTGGAAATTCATGTCCATCTCTTGCAACTAGCAATTGTGTGCATAAATCAGTTGAGCTCACTGCTCTGACAGAAAGTCTTTTTTCCCTTTTTTTTAATGAGTTCATTTTCTATCAGATCATTGAGCTGTTCCACTTTCTTCTTTGATTGCACCATAATTAGATTTGAAACAAGTGAATAAGCAACTGCGTATGGTGCAGGAAAGCAGGAGAAGAATTATATAGACTAAGAGTGAACTATAGCATGGAGTATAATGAAAGCACACCTTTATTTCTATATCTGGAAAGTCTAACAATCAAAGTGAAAGAGTAGCAGATTACAACTGGCTTAACTGTGCAATCACTTACCATGTTTCATCCTTTTGTTTTATTTTATATGTGCCCTCTTTTGTCTGAGGATGGTGAGGGGTCAGTCACTTCAAATTGTGGTAACAAGGCAAAATACTGCAACAAACATTTACCATGCCCTTAATCTGTTTGGATCTCTTTTCAATAACACTGAACCAAATTACATTATGGAAGCATGAAGAAAATGTTTTTGCTACAGGATCCCACAGATATCCTACTGGCAACATCTACCCTGTGTAGCAAAGTTCAATGTTATTTTCCATTCTGTTACTATTTTGTCTCATAAAAATGTCTAAGGTTTCACCCTAAGTGATATGGATATCACTGGTCACAAGTAGCTCTGAGTTTGTACTCTAAATCAGGTACAAAGTTTTCTGGCCTGACTCCATGACAAAAATGCATTATTTCCATTCACATAAACCACTTTATGGTGAATCAACCTCATGATAACTTTGACTATGTGACAATGACATATTTCAACCTGGATTCACCAGCCATCTGTTCACCAGAAAGGAAAATAATAATATGGATATGAATATTATTGTTGTTGTTGTTATCATTCTTATCAACACTATTAATAGCAACAACAACAACCAACCACGACCACCAGATTTCTCTTTAAGGGTTGGTGGTTAGGAGCTACAGAAATGTGACAGTTCTCACTGTAGAACTAGCAGTCTTAGAGCAAACTAAAACCATCACATATGTTCGGATTATAAAAAGAATGAATGTTACCTTGTCACTGGTTTCAGATGTTTTAATCCTGTATTTCCATAATAAACTAGTCAGACTTAATAATTTGTTTAAAGCTGGGGATAAGGAAAATACTTTCATTTCTATAGTCATAATTTAACCCAGTTCTTTCCTTTTGCTGTCAATTTCCACTGTGGGGACAAGTACAAAAATGTTCATGCTTTGCTTCAATTTTCTCAAAGTGGTAACTATCTTAGAACAAAGTTGTCATGATTTGCACAAATCAGTAGATATTGGACAGATTTAGTAGAGAATCTCAAGAGCAAGCAGAGACTGCACTTTCACAGTTCAGGTCCCTGAAAAAGAGAGACATGACAATGAAGATGAACTTGTACTGACAACATTCACACAGTAGCTATTTGTGAGTTAGTAGCAGTCCTGCTTTAAATTACATCTTTGCACATTTAATCATTAATCCATACTTTCCCAATGGGAATTTAAACTATACTTTCTAGTATTATAAATCAAGCAGCTTTGAAATTAATGAAATAATTTTTAAATGCTTTAAAATACTATATGATGGACAGTATCAAGTAATGCAAACGATGAATTGACTAGTTCAAATTTCTTTCATTCCTTTAAAATTTATCTCAGGGTAGCATTACATGCTATATATACTGTGGCTTTCCATTTTTATGTATCCTCTTGCAGCGTCATCTATTTTGGTTTAAACAAAGGTTAGGAATACGTAATTGCTGCTGAAGATATATACATACCTTCATTTTAAATTTCCAATTTTGTTGCATATTTTTATAAGTAATGAAGATATTTCCTTGACTTGTTTTGCAACACACAACACTAGGGAAAAATAATGGTTTAATCATCTTAGAAAAAAATAAGAGTAGTAGCAATATTTATAAATATATTAAAGGAGGAAAGTGTTTGGAAAAGATCTATTAAAATATATTTCCCATGGGGAAATATAATAGCAGCTTGCATGATTAATTCACCGTGTCTCAAGGATTCACTGAAACCCATTTTAAATTTCTTTATGTGATCAATTCTGTTTTATTGCTGTGAGATTTATGGAATAAAGCAAATAAATGGTTGATTTATCTCACTGTTCTACTTGTGTGACAAAACACAAGACAGAAACAATGAAGAGAGAGGAAATCAACTAATGTACAGAAAATAATTTATTGTATGCTAATGTTGTTTAGATTTATGAAGATTGTTATGTTAGATTTTTAAAATCATTTTGAATGTTTTCTTAACATATCAGGCACATCAAAAAATTTTTTCAATTAAAATAAATTTTTTTGCATTCAAACTTGAATACGATGTGTGTATATAGTCCCAAATCTTTAGAAAGTTCAAAAATTCTGCCTTTTGAGTGGAAAATGAAGTTTTTTGTTTAGGTCATGAATACACAGTGGAATGGAAATCCACTATAAGCTTCATAAATGTTGTCCAAAGTGCTTGAAAAATGTTATGGTGATACGATCACTAGGAATGACAGAGTCATCTACTTTGTCCAGAAATATAACTCACAATAGGTTTTTTAATTCTGCCAGAAAACAAATGAAGAATGAGGGGGGTTGGTCCTTGTCTAAGATAGAAACCAAAATTAAATCCAGGTAACTTGAAAGTCTGAAAAAGAAAATGTATAAGAAAGCTTATTTTGTAGAATGAATGCATTTTCTCAATGAAACTGAGTTTAAAAGGGAATATTTTTAATAGATTTTTCCTGTATTTTCAATCCACTTTAGTGATAATAGGCACTCTAGTCATTGTTTGTGGATACTAAAAAATCTTTTTATATGGATATATCCTTAGGTCACTGTCATGATTTTTACTGATGTCAAAATTGTGTGTACTCCTCTGTCGGTAGAAGGTATTGTAGATCTGGATCCTACAGTGTTTAGCACATGACAATATGTTTGTACAGAACCTGTCCACCTGTACAGATGAAGTCAGGATCAACAAAACTTCAGGCATGGTTAGAAAGCACAACACACAGCTCCCCATGGATACAAGAGTCAGTGGACAACCACATCTTCCCTGGATGCTGTCTTGGCATCTTATTTTATTCCGTCTACAGCTGAAGGTGTGGCTGATTTTTTTATTAGGAGCAAGGAAGTTTGACCTGAGTTATTCTGATGATCATCAAGGATCACAGAACCACAGCATCATTTAAGCTGAAAAAGATAATTGAGTCCAACTGTAACCCAGCACTGCCAAGTCCACCACTAAAGCATGTCTTTAAGTGATGCATCTACATAGCTTTTAAATTACTCCAGGACTGGTGACACAACCACTTCCCTGGACAGCCTCTTCCAATGCCTGACAACCCTTTTGGTGAAGGAATTTTTCCCAATATCCAATGTAAACCTCCCTTGATGCAACTTATAGCAATTTCTTCTCATCCTGTCAGTTGTTATTTGGGAGAAGAGACTGACCCCTACCATATTCAAAATCACTGAGACATTTTTTGTACATCTGCTGCCCTTGATAGCTACTCACCCACAACAGAAATGCCTTAAATTTCACCTTCTTTCTTTCCAAGAGGAAAATAAATTAATTAGTGTGTCTCTGAAACGAAGATAACAGGTTTTTAAAGCGCAAAAGTAGGTTTTAAATATGGGCTTTTTTCCTTTTTAGGATTTTTTAAAGCTTGTTTTAGTGGTCAGTCAGTCAAACACCTTTTATGACTTTAATTTTTCATACAGAGTTTCATACAGAAGCAGATTTCCATTTGCTTCCCTGGAACCAGCTATGTGCTAATGCAGTGGCTGGAGTGAGGGTGCTTCTCAGGGTCATAGGTTGTTTCTCAGTCACCTCCTGTCTGTCCCATTGAGTGGGGACATGTGATACACTTCATGGGTATTAAACTGATGGGCAGTACTGGGCCCAAACTAGCTTTAGAAATAAATTGGGGATTGACTGTGTCATAACATGAGATAGGCCTCAGTGACAGGGAAAGCTGTGTGAAGCTGGAAGTTCTGTAAGAGGAGCTGTGCCACACCTGAACTCCCTCTCGTCCCTGGGGTGCACCACAGACAGGCAGGACCTGAATTCAGGCAGCTGTATGGGACAGAACAATATTAACCTCCTTTTGTGCAGTATAGCCCATTGTCAGTTGATGTTGCATTGCAAAATAAGGTTTTGGATGCTACACCCAGTCCAAGGGAAAGAGGTAGATGTTGTGGAATTTTAAAATGTCTTTGTTTTAAAAGACAGAACAGGATTACCATGAGAAATTGCCAGTATTTCTTTTTACTGTCCTTTTCTTTTGTATTTCCAAGTACTCATTTTTCATTACTACAGGTAACACAGAATAAAAGCTACAAAAATATATTGGTTTTAGATCTAAAAAAATCAGGATCATACTAGCAATATTACAGAGTATGCATTAGTGCAGTCCTCATACAGTATGATACAATCATGGACGTTTCTGTCATTTTTGTTGTCCCATCTCAGTGTTTCCAGAACATCTTACAGAGTTTGTCGAGAGCATCTGGCTGAGATCTGAGGGCGGGTCTGACCTTAGGCATTCCAGTTAGTCCAGCATGTCTACAGAGCAGCTTTGCTATGAAAAACGTCTGAAGAGTGGCTTTACTGATTTCCACTCTGTGTCCTTCAGCAATCCCGCAGCAAGTTAACTTTGTTAAGAAAAGAAGACTAGGTCTCCTTCTGAATTAATTCTTTGTCAGAAACATCCTTGTTGGACACATCCTTCAAGGACAACACAGAGGGTGAAACTGGTGAATGGTCAGGATGAAGAAATATACAGTAGAATATGTGCTCGCTCATCATGGGAAAATCCTGTCAGCATTACATGTCCCTGGGGTAGACATTCATTCTTCTCGAATCTTGTGATGCTGTATTTATCATCTTGGCACTGAAAGGCACCTGAGTGATATTTACTGAGTAAGTGTTCCGTTATGCTAAAGCATTCAAAATGTTCAGGATCATTTTCAAAAGCATTGTAAAGCCCACAGGGGCTAGAACCCATTCAGCTTTATCCACTCTGACTTCTTTTTGATAATTCTTGAGGAATATTACCCATGGTTCATACAGAGGTGAGTGCTTTCTAACAGTGAGGTCAAAAATTATTTTCAATACATTTGGTGTGGTGATGAAGACACAAATGTTAATGGAAACAGATTATCAGAGTCAGCACGTAGGGAAATAGGCTTCCTTGAATGGACCCATGTTCTACTTGACCACTCTATTACAATATATTTGTGGATATGCTGTTTCTGTTTAATTGATGAGGCTTAAATCCAAGATGGTATTTGATGTATGTCCTGCCTAGTATCTTTGTCCTTGCCATTTTATAAACAACATGTTTTTTCCCAGTAAAGTTGCTCACAGGTATATAATTTTACTTCTGCATACACCCAGAGGTCTGGCTACTGTGGCAAAACTGAGCAATTTAGTTCTGCCTTGAGGCCGAGCGTTTTCAATATCCACTAAGTGCATGCTCCCTCACTTAAGTCTGGACTGAGACTGATCCCGTGCATATTGGTACTCTGGGCTTCTGCACAAAGCACTGAGTCCAAAGGTCGTTTCCTCAAAACACAGAGTAGAAGAAGAATGCACCAGCTGTGTTTTTGTAACAGTACCACAGAGGACTCAAAGTCAAAGCCAGGATCCAATCTCTTGGAGGTTTCATGGACTCTGAATGTTGTTTTGCAAGTTAGCTGCCTGGGGACTAATAGTTCTGGGAACCTCTGGGGCCTGGGACTGTCCAAACTTCTACTGAGTCAATTTATCAGAAGTCAGGTATTCTGCTCTACTCCCTGTGCAGACTTTTGTCATATAGTACCTGTAAGGCAGAAGATTGTAGGAGATTGATGTTTTTTTCAAGGAAGTGGCTCATCTGCTGTAATTTATTCCTATGTGAGGTAGTTCCCACAGCTGCCAGCTCTCTTTCCTACTAGGAGATGCAGTACTTGGTGAAGAAATATAGGCAGGTATCCATCATCTCTGGAGCCTGACCAGGTCCATCAGCACTCAGTACACTGAGACATCTGCACATGGCATGCTGGGGTTAATGAATTGAACCCATAGACTTAGTGGTTAGACCTAATGAAAAATAATTACCAATGAGGCAAGAAACTCGTGTTCTGTTCTCTTTTCAGTGTGGGAATTGAAATCTACTTTGTCTCTAGTCTAGAGGTAAGGTAAGGAAGAAAATAAACACTGAATCTTTCTTCTTGTAGATGTATCACTGTGCAGCCAGGAACATTGCAAAGAGCAGGGAAAATGTGAAACTACCACCTAGCACAGGGGATGTTCTTTTGAAGGGTGACTTACAAAAAAAAATGAAAAACAAGAAAAAAGAAACTACTTGAGTAGCTTTTTACACATCATCTAATTAAAAATAGACCTGAATCTGTGAACAGGTTGACATTGTGCTCTGAGGCAGTAACCAGAACCTGCAGATTCATACAATTCAGCTAAGTGCTTCTCTGATGTAATAAAATTTAATAACTCTGCTGTGCTAACAGCCATACTGCTTTCAGATGCTGCACCTAGCTATATCCTTAGTCACCTTATCTCTTTCTGTGACTGAAGGTGTTACAGACATGTACACCTTATCCTGTCTTCAGAATCCCAGTGAAAAATTTTCTGTTCAGTTTCTAGATGGTAGCAGTGAACTATGTTTAAGGTGAAGTATGGCCATTAGCTGATGCTTTAGATATTACATCAGACTATATGCCTTATTTGCATTAGGAATTGAATTGTGAGATCTATAGTCTTTGTTCATACAGTTGTTCCGTCATAAATGAAAAGCTTTTTATTATAGATAATAAAAAGCAGGGATTTAATCAACAATAAATAATTATATTTACTTGGCAAAAGGACCAAGGAGCTTTTTTTTTAACTTATTTGTCCTTTCTTAAGGCTTAAGGACTTAGCCAAGAGTTCAGTGTGTCTTTTGTATCTTGAGATTGGAACACTTCTTACCCTTAACTCACAAACTTGCCAGACAGAAGTGTTCTGTCACACTTTTCACTTTAGGACACTATATGTTATATTTTCTATGAGCCAAATATCCTTTACAGAGACGTCTGGGAAATAAGCCAGTTATAATGGTCTTAGGCGAATCAGCAGGATTGCTGAAAAACAAAAAAGTATACTTATATTTAAGTACATGAATGTCTCAAATTAGCACAGCAAATGGCAATTGACAGCTTTTGATGAATCTTGGCACTAATTTCTGATCAAACAATGTATGAGGCTTTAATTGAAAATGTATTTATCTCTTCATTGACATTTATACAGATCTGAATCTGTAGCTTCTGAATTGTGTCTACTTATAATTCATGTCAATTTTTTCCAGATTTTAATGTTTGTGTAGTTTTGGCCTATCAGACCAAAGTGAGAGTGTATCTCATAAATGGGCAAAGCACTGTCATTACCAGGAGCGATAGGATCATTTTCAAGTCGCTCCGTTAATTTTGATGGCACGGTGCTCAATTCCAGTTTATATGTGTTTGGCCAAGGTTGTTTGGTCCATCTTTGAGAAAGATGGCCCCTGGCAAATATTGATTTTATTTTTTTTTTCCATTTGGAGTCAGCCCAAAGTGTTCCAGATGTCAGAGCTCTGACTTACCATCATGCCAGATTTTGAATGAAAATTCCCAGGAGTAGAGCTTATTGGGGGAATATGCAGATACTCTGCTATTTATAGAACCCTAGTGTAATCAAATATCAACATGAGTGAACCTTTAAATAGAAAATCATGGTGAAAAGGTCTTCTATTACACATTGATATAGCTGTTCTGCATTTTGAAAATCTGAAGAACAAGTACCACTAGTTAATTAAGCATACTTTATCAAAGTTTAAAGACTTGAGAGTGCATATATTACAAAAAAGTAAACCCTCCTGACCCCTACCTTTTAGTCAGTTGGTGTGCTGGTGTGGAGTTTGTAAAAGGAAAGAGAGGAGACTCAATAATACTTTCAAATTTTTCTGTCCCAAATGTTAATTAAACAAACAATCAGATCAACAACTAAGCATATTTTGGAATTGTCTCTTCTTTTTGACATTTAAGTATTTTAATACCTTTACTTTCAGAATCCAAAAGAAACTTCAATTCTATGATGGTGTTTCTCATTTTCATTACACTTGTGACACTGTTTTGTGGCATATCCATAGCAATTATAGTGTGTTTAATTTCAACTGATGTGTTATAAGAGGATGCATTAATCCAATCAATTTTAGATGTACATTAAAAAATTATATATATAATTAATATATATATATTTATATATTATAATTTTGAAATTATTCGACCTGATGTTACTTAAAACTGATTAAAACATCTAGATCAAAGTGTTCCCTGTCTGTGCTGTAATGAAAAGAAGCTAAGCATCAAATGTACTAATTAGAAAGGCAGCTGTTTTCTTGTTAATATCTTAGCTTGAAATAATTTTTGCTGGGAAGATGAAAATGTCATCTTATCTTTAGAAGTTGCATAGCATGCAGTTGTTTTAAAAAAAAATAAACAAAACCAAACAACCAAAACCCACTATAAAAAAAACAAACTCATGGAATATAATTTTCAAAATAGCAAGGGAATAATTTGTGACATCCAGATTCATTTTTCTTTATAAGTCATTTACCAGTTGTATGACTTCAGAAAATAGTTGCTGTTAACCTTCCCCATCATCAGGGGAAAGACATAGGTTCTTCCAAAATATAAGGTTTAATTTTATTTGCGTGATGAAAACAATTGTATTTTTTCCTCAAATACTAGTAGTCTATACATTTTTAGAGCATTTGACATGAAGACACATAAAAAAGTTAAGCAAGATAGTGTATATAGTTGCAGTATGTGCTGAAAAAACTTTATTGCCCCCCAAAAATGTCTGTTTTTCCTTGAAGTCTCCTTGACCAACAGAATTATAATGTAGGATTTTAAATGCCCAAAGGTCAGTGGGATAATTCTTGCATCCTAGGTTTCTATTTTTATATTAGAAGTATTGTCTAGTTCTCACTGCAGCTCAGATAACACTGTGACACTGAAAATAAGACACCCCAGTCAATTCTTACTAACACATGATGCTAATTATTTAAGTAATAAATATCAAAATTAATATTATATACCCATAATAGAATATCTTGTTATGTAGTACTACTTTTGGAATGCAGAATGCAAAATGAATTGTTTAAAATGGAAGTTTAACTTTTTGAAATACCATTTTTTTCTTAAGCAGAATTATTCAAAATAATTTTTAACTGTTCTTGCACCTATTGGATCTAGCAGTGATAAAAAAACTTTATGATCAGAGTTGCAGCTAAGCATGCTTTTACCTTGCAAGGTTGTCTTTCAATAGTACTTTCCTGGCTATGTTGTCATTCCCACCGTGGTCCCTGTGCATCTTGCAGAATCTGTGGAACACACCCACATTGTCTCCTACACAGTTCAGATTTCTTCTCCTACTTGAAAAAAAAAATTGCTTTTTTTTTCCATTTCTGATTAATTAATGAAAAATGGATAGGGTCAGAGAAATGCAAACTATTCCTTGTTAATTAACCCTGATGCACTGACATCTCTAAGAAACTCTTAGCCAAAGCCAAGACCTTGTATGAGGAGGATATACAGGTATTCTTCTGACAGCAGAAACTCAAACCATATGATGTCATTTGTGCACTAGTCCTGTTCTATATGGCATGTAATTCCTGACCTCAGTGGAAAGATTGATCATGACTTCTTCCATCTGATATTTATGAAATGTGCCTAGCATGTCTGGCAGAGTCAGTAATACATTTTCCTCTTTTTCTGTTTTGTCTCTTGTTTCTATAGCATCTGAGTTTTGTGTGATTTCTCATTAAACATTCTCAAGTTTCACCCACGCAGGCCATCTGCACTATAGTTAATATTTTAGGACCTATCCCCTTAACTTTGGTGTACTTTCTTGTAACTGCTAAAACGTGGTGATATCTCTTCCTTCTGTCTTGAGAACCTCCTCCTCACAAACCCAGACATATCAGAGAAACCAAGGGCTTGATACTGCCAGCAGCTGAACTCTTTCAAATATCTTGTATATTTTTTCAAATCTGAGAAAATCTATGTTGAGAAAAAGAAATCTGTGAATTCTCAGCAGCAAAAATCTTACCATAATGAAAGGACTAAAGTCCTAAAGCATAAAATATTATATTAAACATAAGTCTCACGCTAGTGGTTCCTGAAGCTGGTTTGTTACATTAGGTCATGAACACCGAAATGGTACTATGATGAACTGCACAGGTATGGTGTGATCCACTAAACTGACTTCACTAATGACCTTGTCAATACTACAGCTTGATCCTTGTCTTCACCTGAAACTTATTTCCCTCTCAGGTTCATTGCATTTCATCTGAGTAAGTGTTTTACAGACTAGCAAGGTCCATTCCACACCTACGACTGGAACAAGAATTTTACTCTGATTTAACCCAGAAGTATCCCTCAAATAGTTCAGTCACTTTTGAAGTATTCTTGGGGTCTGATGTTACTATTTGTCATTCTTACACAGTGAAAACAAGCTTGAAAGATAACACAGATCAGATAAATGTTTTTAAGTATTAAACTGACAGCTCTTATAATGCTTTTAATGACATGAGCTTAGGGTAGGAAGACATTTATCTGTGATCCCAACCTCCTGAACTTCTAAGATTGTACGACCTGTAAAGACATTTCTCTCTTAAAGATGGACCCACACAAATGCTTCATGGTCTGTCTCGTAACACTGACTAGCTGAACCATGAACACTTGCTTCTTAAGCACAGGGACTGATCACGAGTGGTGTCTTATTCTTCTTGTCTGTCATCTACATCTCTCAACCCAGACAAAATGCTCAGTCACCAGGACATGGTTTGGGCAGTGATGTGTGTGCAGTGGATCACTCATGACTAAATGAGGCCCACTGAGCCACAAGCAGGAGCTGCTTGGAACTTTTCAGTTTGAGGAATGCGTAAGGGCAGAATTCAGTTCCCTTAACTCATGTTTCCAGGGCAGCCTAGATACTCCAGAAGTTTAAGACATATTCAGGAGCACAACAAGGGCTATTAAGTAGTATCTGCAGACCAGAAGAGATGCCCAACCACAGGCACTGAGCATCTATGCATAGGCAGAACTGAGCTCTGGATTTTGTTGATCCTGACTGAGATCACAATCTTCATATATAATACCTAGATTTAGGTTTCATAATCTATGAATTTGACCCAAGGAGATGTAATAATGGGGAGTTGAAGGGCTGTTATGAAAGAAACACTGGGTTAGGCATCTCTAAAATCTGGTTGAGAAAAGTTTCTACAAGGTAGAGGATTCACCTCACTACCAGCAGAGGCATATGAAACTAGATAAGGTGATAAGATTCTCTGAGACTAATATCTTTGTGTGTCGAGAGAAGATAAGATTTACTTCCTTCCCTGCTCTCCAAAAGTTCTATTGTAGCTTCTTTTAAATAGTTCTGTCTTTTGTAGGTATAAATTTATTGCAAATTACAGAAATTTCCTTGAAATTTGCCACAGTTTATTTTTCTCTTTTGTTGTTTGTTTTCAGTCTACTGAAGAAATCTGATCACCACAGATCTGCTTGCCAAAATACCACAGAAACAGGGTAGGGAGAATAATGGTGATCTTGCCAAAGAATTTCGATCCAATATGCTGCACATTGCACAGAGTGCTCTCGTTGTTTTTGAGACACTCGTTGTTTTTGAGACAGTGCATCTCCAACTTGTGTTAGGTTTAAATATATTTGCACTGTTTTTCAGAATGCTACACAGTATAATGCATTTAGGTGTGTGAGGTGTCTGCTCTGCCACTAGGGAATTCAGGTTTTTTTAATTGCCTAATTTGAGATACTGATCCTTAAATTCTCTATCTCATCCTTTTTCCCAGCTTTGCCATGGTCATGCACAACTTAAAACTGGAGGATGAGCAAAAGAGTGTGCAAAAGGTGTGCAAAATGATATTTTACTTGGAATTATAAGAATATATCACAAAACAAACATAAATATTTCCTGAAGTATAACAGGACTTAAAAGTTTGTAAGGTGTATAGATATGTTGTCATTAAACTGAGGATCAACATATATTGCTGTATGAACAATCCCCTACATCTGTCAATTTTCCACTTACCCTGCCGAGAAACACCCTCTCCCCCCGCAATGGTGAAGAAAACACTTTGTTAAGTCACTGCGTTTTCCACTTTCCTTTCAGAATGTTTATGGCTGAATGATGGATTGAAGGATCTCTAGAAAACCTTGGGTTTAATCTGATACAAGAAGGAAAGTTTTCTTTTTAAGGATTATCCTTTTCACTTTCCTGAAGACCTCACTGTTTCTGTGGCGAGGTGTTTCAGGAAAAGATTTTTCTCATTTTAGAAAGTGTCTTTGGGGCCAGGAACTAAATCTCATAAACCTGTTAACAAGGATGTAACAATCTGTTAGTGTAGGACTTTTTGAGTTTGCACTGAAAGTGAATAGGATGAAGGTTTAAAAGACTGAACTTATTTGTGCCATGACATGCTTGCGTTGTTTTCCATGTACATATTAGAGGACTGTCTAAAAACAATTCTGGTTTAGAAAATTTTACCTTCAGAAGAGTTTCCCTTCTTTGTAGAGGTCATAAGAACTAAGAACAGTGATAGGCTTTCTTCTGTTTAGATGTCACCTATATTCGAGCTATGTTGAAGACCACACTTGCTTTTCTGCTTTCAGTGGATGTCTGTATGTTATTTCCACAGAAGAATGTTATATATGATCTTGCTTTTGTTTTCAAACATGTCTCCGAGAGAATAAAAACCCTGCTGCGTTCTACTTACCCAATATATATATATTCCTCCTCTACTTCAACTCCCCACACTTGTCCACTTACTACTTTCTCCTCAAGTCCTAGTCAAAGGCTAAGCAGAGTAATTCCAAATACTAAAATTTATTTCCCATACACAACATATTTATAAATATTGCTTGCTAGAAGTCATATATTGTGCTACATTGTTTTCTGGAATGATGTAAAACATGACTGCTTTCTTAAACAATAAATTGCCAAATGGATTACATAAAGTAGACATAATATCTCACTGGTGAACACTGACTGTGCAGTTCCTTCACCAGAAGTTGAACTTCCAATTTAAACCTCTTGCTTTTTAAGTCAGAATTAGCTCTTTTAATAGATTAAATATCCTAAATATTCCATCTAAAAGCATGTTGCCTTTTTGATGTATTATTCATTTTTCACAATCAGTTGTAGTAAAACTCTGTTCCAGTTTTTGCTCAGTGTGAGACTAACCTTGCTCTAGCCTAACTGCCTGTCAATCAGATATCACTCCCAGATGTCCCCAAACAACCTTCTTCTTTTAATTAGAGAGGAAAAAGTAATTCTTATATTTTTGTGTGGACTTCAGTGTCGGCTGATATCCTTTTTTGACTTTTTTTTCCTTTTTTCACATTAAGTAGACCAGTAAACCCTATCTATAGACAAGATTGGTTTTTAAACTTTATACTTAAAAGTCACATCACCCTCTTAATGAGATATTCTTCTGATGTGGCAATACAAGCCTTATTTTATGGAAGATCATTGTATTTAACAGATTTATTAGCACACAGAAATATTTATTTCACTTTTTTCACAATTAGGTTTAATGTAATTAAGCTTATGTCTGTGTTTAGGTTTGTTAATCTATGAAGAGTTTACTTTGAATATAGGTATATAGGTATGAATATTCAGATTTCAATATCAATTTAGTTACTGCATTTAAGTAAAAAATAGATTCTTAGATATACATTGGTGATTTAATCTGAACATGTCTCACACCTTAGAGAAAAGTATCAAGTATGGTAAACCCAGGTTATTTTTTCAGTACCCTGAGGAAAGCCACTGGCTATTCTTAGACACTTTCAATTGTGCTAATATTGCAGTTGCTTTTTATTTGAAGAGTAAAAGGGAGACAGAGAAGTAGTCATTTTTCAAGTTTACAATTCCATGCCAGTTACAAATCTTTCTTAGTTTCATCTGCTAAGAACTTTCATATACGTGCACACCTCTAATCATATTAAAAGAGCAGAAAGAAATAAGATAAAATTGAGTTACTTGCTCAAAGTCTTTAGCTGGAGTTATTTTAAGGGTGTTTGGTTTTTCAGCCAGCACATGAGAGATGAACACACACTGCTTTGCATTGTTGTGCCTTATAAGATGTGTGATCCTTTTCATCCTTCCCTCTTTCCACCCATGTTTCTTCAAGGAGCTGATTTTAGACTTTCACAGGGGGCAGAATGAGACCTGCGTTGCTCTTTTGTTATCCACAATAGCAAAAATCCCCTATGATCACATTTGCATCCAAGGGCTTTGAATGTTCTGAGCACAGATATTCTTGCTGCTGTCTCTTCTGGACCAATGTTGACTTCAGGGTGCTGGTCAACAGCCAGCCGAACATGAGCCAGCAGTGATCCCAGATGGCCAAGAAGGCCAGTGGCATCCTGGCTTGGATCAGAAATAGTGTGGCCAGCAGAGCCAGGGCAGTGACCGTCCTCCTGTAGTGGGCACTGGTGAGGTTGCACCTCAAATCCTGTGTCCAGTTCTGGGCCCCTCACTACAAGAAAGAAATTGAGGTGCTGAAGCATGTCGAGAGAAGAGCAACAGAGTTGGGGAAGGGTCTGGAGCACAAGTCCTGTGAGAAGTGTCTGAGGGAGCTGGGCGTGTTTAGTCTGGTGAAAAGAAGGCTCAGGGGTGCCCTTGTCACTGTCAACAACTACATGAAAGGAGGTTGTAGAAAGGTGTGTGTCAGCCTCCCAAGCAACCAGCAACAGGAGGAGGGGACAGTCTCAAGCTGCACCAGGTGAGGTTCAGGTTTACAATTAGGAAGAATTTGCTCACAGAAAGACTTGTTAAGCATTGGAACAGGATGCCCAGGGAGGTGGTGGAGTCACCATCTCTGGAGGTGTTCAAGAAAGAACTAGACGTGGCACTTAGTGCTCTGGTCTAGTTGACAAAGTGATGATCACTCAAAGGTTGGACTCGATGACCTTAGAAGTCTTTTCCAACCTAAATGAGTCTGTGATTCTGCCACCTCCGTTGCTTGTCCTTAGCATATGTTCAGATGCTGCAAAGCAAGCTTGCATTATTATATATAGCTAAGGCTGAGCTCTTAAACAGGGGTTACCTACATGACCCAGGTTCAAATGTATTTCAGCTGGGTTACAACACGTGGTTTGAACATTTTAATTCATTGTCAGGATTATCTAATTATAACAAGTCCCACTTCCTTCACTGGTATTGCTTATGAGGTAACAGGCAATTCAGAAGAAGGAAGGAGTGTATGATCTGACCCAGCATATTCTAAGATCTTGTAAGTTCAAAAAAGGTAATACGAGACAAAAAGGATTTTAACAGAAAAGGAAATTAATGATCAGGATGATAGTCCTGCCAGATGGTCAGGGGAAGTTGAGAAGATAGAAGTGTTATTTAAGGGGAAATGAGACTTTTTGTACTTTTTTCTAGACAGATTGATATTAAAATAATTGTTATTGGGAAAAAATATCTTTTGCAAGAGTCTCAGATTTGGAATAAACATTTCTTTCTGTGTCTGGCTTGAATAGTGGAAGTGAAAAAAAACAAACAGTGAGTGTTAAAAGAAAAAGCATTTTCTCCTGGAAGGTGGCTAATAATGAGATTCTTCTATCTGTAACTCAGGAATGCTACTTTGTTGGAGTGCAGCACAGGAAAATATACCTGTATATACACTACCTAATACATTAGACTTCTTTTAATAAACATTCACCCACAAGAACAGACATTAAATTTGTTCAATATTATTACTCCTAGTTCTGCAGGTACTGCAGTTTGAACTTTGAAATTGTCTGTCCTGTGGCTAGCTCAGTGAGATGGAATATAGCATTAAGTAGGGTAGCTGATCACATTTATTTTTTCTTATTCCTAATAGCTGCAGACATTTTAGAGTTAGATTAACTTGTCTTTTTTTTTTCTGTTCCATTTGCATATATGAACAGCATGGGAAAAAGGAAAGGAAGGAAGGGAAACAAAATAAATTTTCAGGAGGGACTATGGGAGTTCTCTTGAATGCAACAGGTCATTGCTACTCCTTGGATCACCACCAGAAATTTACATTTTTATTCCCATAAAGCATGAGGTATCTTGCAAGGCAGTGTAAGGTTTTCCTTGGGCATTTTAATGCTTTTACATCTTTCTTTCTGCATCATACATGCTTAGTTGTTTAGGGACCTGGAACAGAGAGTCACAGAAGCAGAGGGGAAAGACATGCTGTTTATCTGACTTGCAGTCAGTTGGTTTGGAATTGTTTCCATTATGAGTAGATTTGTGAGTCAGAGACTGATCCAACCTGCATTCATCTCTGTGAATTACCTTTGTGCAAAAAGAACTCAAACTAAAAGAAAAGCCTTTTGCTCTGATGGACGCTATACAGAATCCTAAGACTCAAAGAGGCATAAGACTGTAGTTGAAAGTGTAAAATGCATAATTTAGACAAGTAGTTCAGCTGTTAGGCAACACTGAAATATCTTTAATATGACCATTTGCTTTGTAGGTATCAAGACAATTTCCAGAAATCAGTGCTGGAAACATGATAGATAGTTCAGAGTTGTCACAGAGTGCCAATGTGACTGCAACAGGTAATCATGTAAGAGCACTTGGCTACAGAAGCAAAAATAACAACTTGGTGCATTCTGAATTTTATTTTTATTCTAACAACACAGAGTGAAAACCAGATGAAACTGCTGAAGTTTTATCAGGCTTGACATGGAACTGTTGGTATTTATGTGGATTCCATTTAAAGTAAAAGGTCAGGACAGACATACTTGAAACTCCATCCTAACTCTGAAAATATTTGCCACTTGCAGTAAGTCTGGCTTAACTTTCTATTTGTGACGAGAAATTAAAACATTGTTGTCACTCAGTTCAATCCTAGATACTACACTGAAAGAAAGAGAGGTTTTTGGGTGGGTTTCTTTTGGTGGAAAGCCTGTGTAAGTCAACAAAGTGTCATATACTCTTATCTTCTCAAGGTGACTTCATAACTTTTTTTCCTTTGTTCTTGACTGTGAGAATGAACCAATTAACTATTTTATGTGCCATTAGGGCACAGTTGGAGATAGACTGACCCTTATTTTACTCCCTCCAGAGTAGAGACAAATTAAGTGGACTGTGTTATAAAGTCTCTAATAACCCAAACACTCTCAGGACTTATTCAAGCCATCCAAGAACAGTAGTAAGATAAATATGGTCATGTGAACTGTACTGTTTCTTATGCTTTGGATTATTAGCAGGAAAATTTGTTTTCCTCTTGAGCAGAGTCCTTTGGAATACACAGGGGCTTGGGCTTCCATCACATAAATTTTAATCTCTGGTACTATATGCCCACTCAGTATCTCAAAGTTGAAAATCAAACTTACAGTCAGAACATCTGTCTCCTTCTGAAGGAAGCAGAACCTGCTGTCTGAAGCCCTGGGAAGAAATTCTGACTTAATTGAAGTCAGTGACAAACAGACTTGTGCATTGATACCTAGAACTGACATGAGTTCTGAGTATGAACAGAAAAGAAAGTGTTGTTCTATGTGATTGGTACCTAGGCTCTCTTTAATTTGATGCTGCTACAAATTTTCTAAGTGAAGGGGGAAAAAAAAAGCAAAACAATGCAAAACCAAGTTTTCCAAGCTTTGAAGCTTTATGTAAGTAGCTATTTAATTTACAGTTTTTATTACAATCTGATGACCTTATTAATATTCTAGAAATTGCTCCCAAACAGTCATCAGGAGCACCATTTCACTCTGAGTTTTCCTATCAGGGATGTGGTGGTACTTTTCATGCGTTTTGATGCAAGTTTGCAATTCTTAGAGAGGTGCTGCCACCTTGGCCTTTCAGAGAGCAGACCAGAGACCTTTCAGTCTGACCTTGGTGTCAGGGAAGGCCATGGAGTAGATCATCTTGAGTGTCATCACGTGGCACGTGCAGAGCGACCAGGGCATCAGGCCCAGTCAGAGTGGGTTTATGAAAGGCATTGACATGCTTGACCAACCTCATCTATGCCAAGGCATACTAAGTGGGTGAGGGAAAGGCTGTGGATGTTGTCTGCCTGGACTTTAGTAAAGCCTTTGACACTGTTTCCCACAGCATTCTCCTGGGGAAATCAGCTTCTTGGACAGGTGCACTCTTCACTGAGACTGAAAAAAATACTGGATGGCTGAGCCCAGAGAGTGGTGGTGAATGGAGTTAAATCCAGCCATCAGACAGTAGTGGTGTTCCCCAGGGCTCAGTACTGGGGCCAGTTCTGCTTAACACCTTATTCAATGATCTGGACAAGGGGATTGAGTGCATCCTCAGTCAGTTTGAAGGTAACACCAAGTTGGGTGGGAGTGTTGATCTGTTAGGGAGTAAAAAGGCTCTGGAGAGAGATCTGGACAGGCTGGATTGATGGGTCGAAGACAAGTGTAAGAGGTTCCACAAGGTGAAGTAGTGGGTCCTGCTCTTGATTCACAACAACCCCACGCAGCGCTACAGGGTTGGGGAAGAGTGACTGGAAAACGACCCAGCAGAGAAGGACTCAGGGGTGCTGATCAACAGCAGCTGAACATGACCCAGCCAGGTGGCCAAGAAGGGCAAGGACATCCTGGCTTGGATCAGAAATAGTGTGGCCAGTAAGACCAGGGCAGTGGTTGTCCTCCTGTACTTGGCACTGGTGAGATCACACCTCCAATCCTGTGTCCAGTTTTGGGCCCCTCAGGATAAGAAAGATATTGAGGTGCTGGAGCATGTCCAGAGAAGGGAACGGAGCTGGGGAAGGGACTGGAGCACTAGATTTTTGAAGAACATCTGAGGAAGCTAAGGTTGTTTAGCCTGGAAAAAAGGAGGCTTAGGAGAGACCTTATCTCTCAGAAAGGAGTTTGTAGCCAGGAGGGGGTCGCTCCATTTTCACAAGTAACAGAATAAGTGAAATCAGCCTCAAATTGTACTGGGGCGGGTTATATTGGATATTAGTCAAAATTTCTTCACCAAAAGGGTTATCAAGCATTGGAAGAGGCTGCCCAGGGAAGTGATTGAGTCATCATCCATGGAGGTATTTAAACAATGTGTATATGTAGTCCTTAGAGACGTGGTTTAGTGATGGACTTTGCAGTGCTGGGTTGGACTTGATGGTCTTAAAAATATTTTTCAACCTAACTGATTCTGTGATTCTATTCTATAGTTTGAACTATTACTATAAATAGTAAACAAGCCCTTTTTATTTTTTTTAGGAGTCCCTCTTTTCTCTTATTTGATCTGTCTGTTTTTCTGGGGAGTTATTAATTTACCTGTAATGAGGAACGAAAGGGAAAAAACAGGAGGTGGGAGGGTAGGTGTGCATTCTCTTCCTCTTCTCTGGACTCATCATGCTCTCTCTTATCTTCTCTCTCCTTTTTATCTGTTGTTCTTATTACCTATCTTACTTCTTTCTCATGCCTTCATTAATAAGTGATATTTAAAGTTCCCTAGCTAACCTATGCATTTTTCCCCTTTTCATTTCATTTTCTTCTCTCATTGTACAAAGTTGTAAATTCACCTCCTGTTCTCTAATCTGTTCCTCTTCCTGTCATCACTTTATTTCACGCCTGCTCTCTGCCCTTCCTCAGCATTTTTAAAATGCATAATTTTCTCCTCTCTTCTCATCTTCTTTTAAAAAGTGTTAATACCATATTCATGCAGTAGGGGTGTTCAAAGTGGAGACAGGGATAGCAAGGAAAGAAGGAAGCTTTTATGCCCATTAAGTGACAAAGCAGCAGGTATCTGTGAATGTATGCTGTTGTACCTGAATTCTCTCTTCTTCCTGGGACCAATATGGTAGAGAAGCACACCATGAAAACACTGAACACGCAGTTCATCAGCAGTTTACACTGTTGCTTTTAGATGTGGGCCATTCCAGCATAATAAAGGAAAGATGGAGCTATGTCAAACTAATTCTTAACACATAGTAGTTTACTTTCAGACCTAATAAACCATAAATCGTTTACTTTTTGTCTTGCAGCCTAAAAAGTATTACTACCTTACAAGTTGTGTTCTTTTCTAATGGGAAGGAAAATAGGGGGCATAGCAGAAAGCCCAAGTAAGAGTATAAAGGGGAAACGGAACAATTAATAGAAGCAAAACTTTAATTTCTCGTGATGAAAGTATATTTAAGAAGGGGAATATATCACAATAATCAACCAGGTTTTTTGCCTTCAGCCTGTCTGAGGCCATGTGGTTTGGAGATCTGATCACTAGTCCGAAAAGGAAAGGCTGTTTGCAAGATTTCTGGGGTGTTTTTTCCTGGAAAAGGTGAGAGGACAAAAGCAGAAATCTATGACATACACTTTATGCCTTATAAGGAAAGTATTCATCTATCTGCCTCTCTGTCTTTCTCTCTCTCTTTCTCTCTCTTTCTCCATGCATATATATAGAGATCCATATGTTTCAAGCTGTCACTAAATTGATTTGGAGGCAGGTTTTTCTTTCATGTACTGCTCTGAGGATTAGGTTAAAAACACAATATTTAATACATGGCTTAAACCAATTAAATTGGATTTTCTTATTTGTTTTGCTCTTTCATATTCACTTTTTAGTATTTTCTAGAGTTTTACATGGTATGTCCATCAGTAATAACAGTTCTGACTATTTGGAGACAGAACAATGCCAAAGCAGAAGATAGTGTTGGAAAATTCAAACAGCATTTTGTAACAATCATGCTTGCTTAATATATCCCAAAACATTTTGGCTTATACAGCATATGTGTAATTTTAAAACCATTTTTAACTCCTGTTGTACAAATCAGTCATTATTTTCTCATTTGTGTTGTCTTCCAGTACTCTTGATTTCTTTAGTAGTGTGAACTTTTGTTCTGTTTCTCTTTCAAATACTGCTTCCATTCCATTTTCTATTCAACAGGTTCATTGGGCAGTTCTTTGACCATTTTCATTCTCATGTGTGCTTTCGGATTTTTTATGCTGAGTAACTAAAACAATTTTCTGATTAAATTGACTATTAATAGCCATTATTTACATTAATTTGCACTTGTAATAGCATCGCTAGAGGGCAGTATTGATTAAATTAGGCGCACTCTAGTGCTCTTTGGAAACTTAACTGCAGAAAAGCCTCCAATATAAACATACTTGCATTTTCAGTATATAGTCATGGCTTTCATGTCCGTTTTTTCATTACATCCTACACATAAAAACTAAAAGTAATCTTAATTGCCATGTGTATTAGACACTGTTATTTGTGACTTTAATGTGTGTAAAAGAATATTCTGTGGCTTCTATGAAAAAGAATGTGCATGGAGATTAGTAGAAAGTAGATGGTGTTGAAGTTATTGTAAATTATAATTTATACTCATTATTTCATTAGAAATCATTATTAAAGCATAAACTTTTTATAATAAAAAATATAAGTTTGTTCGTATGTTTTTTCTCAGGGAAAAATTACAGGGAAAATGCTGTGAAAAATAAATATTTTCTAACTCATTAACTGTCTCCTTGAAAAATCTCAGTACAGTGTATTTTAAAATAATGGACAGCAAAGATAAGCAGAATTGTAAATTAAGACACTGACTCATTTGTTCTTATTGATTTACAGGTCTCCTGACAAATGCAGCAACACAGAATCCTCGTAGGAGTGGTTTAGGCTCTCTGTGAGCTACTTAACTTAGTCAAGTTTCACTGCTGTTGATCATCATCCGTTATATGTCATCAACTCAACTGTCTGTTTCTCTGTATCTCATGAATGACAGCATAATTCCTCTGCATTATGAGCTAAAGTTTGTTCTACCATTCTAAGGATCACTGGACTAAGGAATATAGAAAAAGAGATATGCTTGGGCATTAGCAATACAAAAAAGTTCATGGTTAACGTTTCATCTGCGTTATACACCACTGCTGGACTTGCTGTTACCTACATGTTTCAATCTGAAGAGTCTGCTATAATGAAGAGTATCATCCCAATCAGCCTTAGAGAAGACTGTTTTGCCTATGGGAGGACACTGAGGTGCAAAAGAGAAACTCTTCTTGTGCCCTAAACTGTCTGAATTGCTTTTATTTTCTTATACTTTCAGTATTTACAATAGACCAAAGAGCAAAATCTATTTTAAAGTGGACACAACCTTACTCTTAACAGAGTTATGTCATTAAATGGAAGGAGGTCTCCACAAAGACATGATTCCGGCTTTCACAAAGCTGAAATGTTGTCCAGCAGAAGTCTTTATGGAAAGCTGAAGTAAAAACTAACTCAGAGACCTGCTCTTGAAATGCCATGTTCAAGAGAACATAACGGAGCACTGAGAGAAAATGACCTATGTTTGAAAAGCTTGGACAAAAAGAACACAAACTGTCTACACGGCACCTTTATTCCTCTGTACTTAGATTGACTTTCTCGTACTAAAATCATTTTCAGTTTTAACCAGTTAAACATGCCTCTTCTACAGTTCCATTTTTGATAGTTGAAGTTGGATAATACAGTATTTGCAAAGAGCATGTTTGGTCATCTGTGGCCTATGTCTCATCTGATACACCATTTAGCACCAGAAAGCAAATTAAAGAGAAAACAAAAGTAACACTTGTTTGAAAGAGATCATTAAATGTATTTTGAAAAGCCTAAAGTTATATATTTAACAGTTTTTATATGTTGTATATTTGTAGAAAATCCTATTTAACAATTAACGTGATAACTCTGACAGTCATGACAAGTGGTTCAGAGTTAAGTTGTGTTTTATTACTTCAGTTGTCTCTGAAGTGACCGGTGTCGTTTGCTTTCTTCCATTGGGACATTCTGGATGTAAAGCATGACCAGAGAGGACTGTGTAGAAAAAGCAAAGAATAATGTTGTTTATATTACATAAATGCATTCAACCATTGCACTGTTGGAAGGCATTTTTTATTTTTATTTTTATTTTTTGTCTTTATGTACTGATAAAAATAGAGTGTAAAATATTTTACTCATTGCTCTTCATAGCGAGGTTTTCCTTCCTTCCTTTCTTCCTTCCTTCCTTCCCTCCTTCCTTCCTTCTTTCTTCCTTCCTTTCTTCCTTCTTCTTTCTCTTTCTCTCCCCTAATTTTCTGTAAGGGTCAGTTTGAAGCCTGTTCCTTGATCCCGTTTTCAGTGTTTTACCTCATTGTTAGAAAGCCCACTTTTTCAGCATTATTGGTTAGTGAAAATTTAGCAAACACAACATAGACAAGGGAGAAATTATGATAAAACGGAGAAACAAAACCTTGCTCCCTATTCCTGTACCTTTTGGCATATAAGTTTGGTACATATTGGTATGATACAATCAACAAGGGAGCTTAATTTCTTCCTGGCAAATGTATTATGGTTTCAAGTATACTACCTAATACTCCAATTAACTTTTAGTGTTATGCTAGTTCTATTCTACTAAAGAAAAATATATAGAGATTATTCAAGTGACCATAGATAAAAGGTACAAAAGTGAAAAGTTGATTAAAGAATTTTTTTTAAAGCCTGGTCAAACACTAAGGCTGTTTTAATGCAGAGGTTGCAGGAAAATATGAACTATAGATCATTTTGTCTTCAAGTAAAATAAATATATACAAAATTCTTATTTAATCTTAGGATTTTGACCAGTATCAAAGTAGCAATTAAAGCCCAGCCACTTGTAAAGTGTTATGGACTGACTGCACTATAAATGACCAATGTCAGGTTTAAAATGTCATGCAATAAATGATGGTAAATACATTTACTGTACATGTAGACCTCAAGAGCCAGATCCCTCACTCCACCAACTCTCTGTTCTGATTTATTTTAAAGGAAGCTTAGTAGCCTTATTTAGTAAACACAGAAAAAATGAAAGATGTTACATCATTTTTGTTGCTTTACAGTATTCAGTTTTGTGTTGGTTCAGCTAAATTATGAAAAATAAAGAAAATCCTTTTATAAGTGAGACTTGTTCCCTGAGCATGACATCACCCAAGGAATTTCACCAGATGATAAGTAAGGTGGGAGCACAGAGAGGAAGATGGAATTGGAAATTGAGGACATGGGTTGTGCTTTGAAGTTGAAGTCTTACCCTTCCATTTTCATGCCTTGCGTACCTTCATTTTGTGTGCACAGTTACAGATCATATTAAGGTCATTTATTTTCTGAAAACCAGATCCTCTAGGAATTAGATGATCTAAGAATGGACATCTGAAATCTTTACATCTAAAATCATATATTCCAATCAGTTCTGAATATGCAAGCTTATGTCTTTGTTTTCTAAATACTTTAAATACTCAAAAAAAAAGTAGATGTACATGGTTTATAAGGTCTACTCTGGATAAGAACTATCAAAGAAAAATAATTCTGATTATTCTTTAGAGGTGCATTCTAGTTGCTGAGTTTCCTGTGTACAACAGACACTTCAAGGCACTTAAAATGTGTTTTGTGCTTTTCCGTCCTCCCCCAGAATGTACAGTTTTAAACAAACAAAATATACTGGCTGCCTTTGTCACTGTGAATTACTACTCTAAGAGCAGTGGTGAAATGTTTCTCTCTCAGGAACAATATGTTTTCAGAATATTGTGAACTTTAATTCTACAAAACTAAGTTACATAAAAAAAAATTTGTTTGTTTCTGAAAGTATTTTATGTGCCTCTTCCAAAGCAGAATTTGAAACACAGAGGGGAATGTCTTATTTGAATGCTATTAAATATCCTTCATTTCTCAGCTTGCAAACAAGTAACTTTTTCAAAACACACCTGAAAGGGAACAGAATAATACATAAAAACACATAATAGACTAATAAAAACAACCTCCAGAAATGCAGTAAACCTTTAAAATTTTTTTGAAAAAAAGCGTCTCTGTAGCTTTCTGTTAGCCCAGGCAAGGACACATTTAAGTACTGCTTTTAATAGCTGGGATATCAAATGGAGCAAACATTAGCACACTATAGCAATCAATGTGACACATCATTCACCAACTTCATAATTATGCTTTTAGCCCTTTTTTTTTTGCCAATTCATTTCTTCTCAGCAGTAGCTCAGGTTTTATGTGGTATCCTCAATCATTCACTTGTTTACTGAAATTGTGCCCATGTGCTGTTGCATAAATCTTTAACCCAGGCACTTACTATCTTATATAGCCTACTCATCACAGTCCTGATTACTAATTAGAGTTTCCAGAAGAAAATAACAAATTCAACACTGTGTCTGAAAAGCCTATGTAGCTATGAGGAGCAGCTGAAGTAGAAGGCAGTAAATGATTGGTTGACAGGAAAATCACAGCACTGACTGCTGGGGTGGCTGAACTAGAAAGAAGAAATGAACAAGCCAACACTGGATGTAGCACAAGAAGCCAAAAAAACCCCACCCAAAACAAATATTTATTAAAGAAAAAAAACAAAACCAACTAGAAACAACTCTTTCATCACATAAACCTAGATATACGCATTATGATTTCTAATTTTAAAAAATTACATGAGAAGGTGTTTTGTTTTAAACATCTTTGTATTAAGTATATTAAGAATCACATATGCATGAGTAAAAACCAATGACAAGAACAGGTTGACTATTTTTTTCTGACATCACAGAATTGATCCTATGTTGAAGTAATAAATCTCACACTTGGCTTAGACCAAATAAGGATGGACAGAAAACACAATATTCTACACCTGATTTCAAATTGGGCCTTGAGTAAAGAAAGGAAGTAAAGAAAGAAACTGAAAAAAACCCAACCAAGACCAGAAAAAAAAAATTAATTTCAGAGTATTTAGTTTTTAATAAGTGTTTTTTAGCATTCAGTACATGCTGGAGGAGTCAAAGAGTATTACTTGAAACAGGGAAATAAGAAAGGAATTATTTTAAGAGATAAGAGTTTTGCTGAAACATTGGTTGTCTTCTTTTTAGATATAAATCTCATTAAACTTAGAGACCCATGGGTAATATATAAAAGGTAATTCTGTCACTGATTAAAAATAAACTAAAATATGAAAACTAAACTAAAAAGTGGAAGTAAATGACAATAAGCCAGAATAGACTGTGACTAATAATGAGCCATTCTGTGGGAGGATTGACACAAGTCCTGTACTACTTTTGACTATGAATGAAATATGAACACTGAGATTGCACGGTTTGTTAGTATCAGTAAATTACACAGATTAGTGAAGACATGGGAGGAATATGAAAATATGCAGAGGCAAAATGGATCACCAAATATTAACAGAAAATGAAAAACTGAAAATCAGGAGTGTCAATTTATCATTTCTAACACCATCAAAGTAATTGTGGCTTCATTTATGTCAAATTTTAGGAAATATGTGACAAAAGAATTCTGCTCTTGAAGCAGATACAAATGTTGGTTTCAAGCTACTCAATGCCTAGGTCAAGTCACTGATTTCTTATGGTAATCCTATATTAGTTATGCCTTTTCAGAGCTCCAGCAAGCCATTAGAGGACCCTTGTGATGCATATCTGTAGTAACCAAGCACCAGGTGCTCATGGCACTGATGTCCTCCACAGCTGGCTTGGACAAACCATGACGACAATTTTCTAGGTTTGATGTTGCCAGTATCAGGCAAAGTGACATTAAAACACTGTATTGTGCTGTATTAGTACAAAAAGACCTGTGCAAATGAAAAAAGTTGATTTGCATATAATCAAAAATCAGTTTTTCTAAAAAAATTAATAAAAAGCAATCAAAGAACAACTACAGTAAAAACAAATAACCAACTACATAAGGACTGTTAATGTTAAAAAAAAAAAACAAACCCCAACAAAATCTAGAATGAAAATAGAAAATTTCTGCAAAAATCTTTCAGAACCACCACTGTTTAGGAGTAGAAACTTCAAAGTGTTTATGTTAGGAATACAGGGTCTGGCATAATGGAACAATTTTGGCATGTGCAGAGAGCAGTTCACATTAGCACAGGAGCTTGAGCACTACCTCAAAACAGCTGTAAAAAGCACCATGAGCACGGGTCTGTCTTCCTTCACTGCAGCAGAAGAAGCTGATGTATACATTTCTATAGACCCGAGGAGAGAGACAGGTGGTTTAGTATGGGTTCTCACACAGGGATAACAATACATGTCACCCACCTCAGGCAGAGACTATAATGACAGGAAATGTTGACATCAGCTGTCATCCAAAATTACTTACTGAGCTGTGAAGGTGCTAACAAAAGGTTGGTGGTAGAAGCCTGACCCAGTTGATAACGTGCAAACACATTGCACAAAACAGCTCACAGAGCCCCAGTGGCAGTGAAGAGGGCCTTCCCCTCACAACATCTAAAGCAAATGTAAGGGTCATGTATTTCCTCCGGTATAGGCAGACAATCTCCACATGGATGGATGAAAATTTATGTGGGTTACTTCTGTCCACACTCTACATTCACTTCTGCAAAGATGTATTTAAGCAGCCTCCAGAGCAGAAATTCAACATTGACTGCAAATTTATGACATATAAGCCTAATTGACTTGCTATTAGCAAACAATAAAAAAGTATATTGATGCTTGAAGAAAATTATGTTTCATTTGACACAACTTACAATTTCTTCCTCAATGAAGCCATGTAGCACTTGGTTTTCTCCAAACACAGATGTGTTTCTTCTCAGAATTTTGAAGAGAGCAACATGACAGTGATAATGTAACTTCCAGCCCATGCAGAACAAATCAAATGAGGGTGAGCTCTGGAAGGGCAGGAATTCTACTTGAGTAAATAACAAGGACCTCACTGTGCACAGGAAACTAACATCTCCAAAAATTACACTGAAAGTTCTTAAGGAGAGCAAATGGCCCTACCTTGTTCTTGAAAAGAAGACTCTTCTAGGAAGGGTTTCTGTAGAGCTTCTTCCAAACCAAGAACGTCTGGAAACTGTCTAAACTAAAACATAAATACAGTAAGTTAGAGGGAAGTGTTGTTTTGAAATCTTTGCACTTAATTGTACACATCAGGTTAGAGTTTCCTCTGCTTCATTACTTGTTCTTCATGGATTAACATCTAATACTATGAGCTGAAAGCCCTGCTAGACAATATTTTGCTTAGTTGAAGAAATCTTTGTCATTGGCTCCATGGTGAGGCCACTTTGTATTATTTAGATGGTGACTGCAGCTCATTAGGCAGTTTGACACACTCAGCAAGCTTCCTGTCTTTTCCTTTTTCTCCCATTGGTTGCAGCCTCTAGTGCTGTGCACACATACCCACTGCAATGGTTACCAGCAGTCCGAAAGGAAATATTTTAAGGTTGATCAGCCTGATTTGGCTAGTGGTGTGGGTTTGGCAGTGTGTGGTGCAGTGCCAACTAAAAGCCTAGCTCATGGTACTGCCTCTAGCTGAGCACTTGTATGCCAGGTGGCTACTGGGCCTCAGGTTTGCTACTCTGAGGGGATTTTGGATAGGCTGCATAATCTGAAATCACTGCATTTTGAATGGCTTTCTGAGAAGAACAGGAATGAAGGATTTCTTCAGCATCCCTCTCCAGTTAAAAATGAAAATTTTGCCTTTTCAGAAGTCTTTTATCATTCTCTTACTGTCTCTCTTGTGGAGAATCAGAAATACAAAGCCTAGATAAATGCACAGTAAAGCTTGTTGGCTTCCTACTTACTTGCAAAGATGTCTTGGGTCTGGAAACAAGGTAATCAGCTTGCAAAAACATTATTTATATCCAACAGTATGTTTCTGTGCTCCAAAACCAGTTCTTCCTCAAAAACAAACTTGAACCAGAGGTACAAATGTTGCTTTTCATTCTGTTTTAAAAATAATGCCTAAGATTATGCTTATAGTTGAGAGGTTCCCAAGTTTAAACATTTAGTCACTCAGTGAAATAATTCAGAAGTCTGTGTCTAATGATGCCATCTGGTGACACCTATCATAATGATGTCTAGCTTTGTCTGTTATTTTTCCAAATACAATATAAAAGCCATAAAGTGGCTTCATCAAATAATCAATTCTCAAAAGAAATATTGCTATCTACAAAGAGGAGTATCGTGCAGAGCCTTCTATTATTATTAATGAGAGAGGTATGTGTTTGAGGACAACCCTGCTTTCACTGTTCCTTAAAAATCTTCCTTACAACAAGACACACATCTACTAGGGGCATGAGGAATGTATTAATTCCTTAGACAGTGAGTCAGCTGCAGGGATTTTGCTGCACAATGATCTATTGCCCAGCTGTAGCAAGGTTCCAAGGCAATACTGTATTGCTGTACTCATTTCACTGAAAGGTTTCCCTTACTAGAGTGCATCAACCAATATTTCAGTCCTGCCATGAGCTAAACCAGCATTACCGCTGTACTGAAGTAATTAATGCAAAATATAAAACAAACAAACAAACAAACATACACCTATTTATTAAGAAGTCCAGCAGAGAACTCTTACAGTGACAGATGACATTAGCCTATAAGCCTTTATAACTTACATAGTAATAAAATGGGGTTACATTTTTGAATTAAATTGATAACATGACCAAATCGATTTCATTAGTGTATCTGTCATATTTGCTGTTAATGATGGCTAACAGTGGAATAGAAACTGACAACAATCCCTGAAAAACTGTGCAGATCAAAATTATATTATACTGGAATTCATGAATTTTAATAACCTTTTTTATAATGAATGTTGAGCTCCCTCTTAAAATTTGAAGCTCACAAGAAAGAATAGAATTAAACTTTCTACACCTGTCTCAGCTCCTATTATTTCTATTGTTACAAGTTAATAGGCTCAAGAATAGAAGACATTTCCACTAACTAAAACAATAAAAAAAAGGTCTTGCTTGAGAGTCTCTTGTGAGTGCTTATGGGGGAATGGATGTTTCTCTGCTGCTAAAGTATTGACATCAGAGTCATTTCTCCTGAATGACTAGAGAGCTTTAGGACACCCAAATTGCTGTTTAGAAGACTGTTTGTGGAAGATGCTATTCGTATTAATAGACGTTGGTACTCTAGTGTGTAACTCCCCTTAATGATAATGGAAGTTCTGCAAAAATCTACAGGACAATATGCCTACTGCCAGGAACATCATAGCTCTCTAATCCCATTAGCAGGGCTTAAATGGATGTGAGTTAAAAGTGTACAAGTATTGAAATGCTCCACCTCACAGCACCTATTGAGAACATCAAAATGCCCTTATGTAATGAGACACCTTGACCTCTCTGCTACTTGAAAATGTGGCAAGAGATTAAATATATGTCATATGAACTGAAAGACCAAATAGTCTTTCCTATTTCAAGTCCCTGATTATAACCTCTTTCTTGGGTTAAAATTATGTGAAAATTGATGATTAAAAAGGAAAATCTGTGGGATAATCTGGGTGTGAGTAAAGGATAATTTTAAGTGTTTTATTAATTATTTTATCTTAAATATATTCTATACGTGTGTATATATATAGATATATATATATATATATATATACAGTGAGGGACACTGTGCCTGGTTTGAGCTTACTGTCTTTCTTGCTCTCAGAGATGTTACAATCAGAATATATAATAGCAACATGGGTAAAAAAAAATTCAGAGTTATAGTCTGTAGAGCTTAGGTGGTAGAGGGAGAAATATTTAGTTTGACATATATGAGGGTTTTTCTGGCCTTGTGCAGATGTTGGTCTTTGCAAGAGAAACGCTGTCTTCACATCTTCTATGGTACTGTTAACAAAAGTAGGGTGATTTTAGTGAGATTCTTCCTGTACCTCACATACTGTACATATGTTCATAGGCTACAGACTCTTCACAGAATTTTTCTATCTACATGTTGACAGTGAATTCAAAAATATTGGTGCTCTTGGTATTCAAGGTAACTTTATTTTCATTTTATACATATGGTGGGTTGACCTTGGCCTGCAGCCAGATGCCTACACAGCCTTGCTCTCACTCCTCCTCAACAGGACAGGGGGAGGAAATGAGTCAGGCACAGGGATAACTTACCAATTAATGTTACGGGAAAAACAGACTGAACTTGAGAGAATTAGTTCAATGTATCTACAATTAAAATAGGTGTGGATAGTAAGAGAAAGAGACAATATTTAAAGATCACCTTCTCTCTCCTCTTTTTCCCAAAGTTCAGCTTCACTGCTTCATTCCAAACTCTGCCTCCTCCCATCCTAAAGAAGCATGGGAAGGATGTGAAACAGGAGGATAGTGGTCTGTCCATAACAACCTCTTTGCTGTTCTGGCCTCCTCACACCTTTCCTTGCTTCAGCACAGTTCTTTCCAAAGGGCTGCAGTCCTAGAGGGGACCCACCTCTCTGTGGATCTGCCACAGGCCACAATTCCTCATACCATATCCACTGTTGTGGTTTAGGAATAGTATTCCCTAATTTAGTGCTCCGACTAAAATGCAAACCACAAGCTGCTCCCCTTCCCCCATCCCTTCCATTGAGAGAAACAAAAGGCAGAGACCCTGAGTAGTGGTAAGAACAATTTACTGTAAACAGCAGCTAAATAAGAAAAAGAACACAAGCAGAAACAACATCAATAACAAAATTATACAAAAAGAGGGTGATTTTCATGCAAAAATTGCTCACTGACCAACCCGGCACGACACAACTCTCAAGACAATGAACAAAATAGCAGCAGACCCTCTGCATGCCACCTTTATCTTCCCGGCCATAAGCCACACTCCCCTCCTGGGAAGTGAGAATCCCATACTTCCACTCCCCAGTGGTGAAGTGCATGGTATAGAACAACAACCCCCATACACCCACACAGCTCCAGACTCCACCCCCTCACAACTACGCTGGAAAAATTCCCTGTCCTGGCTGAAACCAGGACACCCACCTACTTCATTCAGTGTGCCATCTCCCACAGGCTGCAGTGTGGATATCTACTCCAGCACAGTCTCTCCAAGGGCTGCAGGGAAATACCTGCTTCACCATGGCCTCATCCACAGGCTGCAGGTGGATTCAATCTCTGGCACCTGCAGCACCTCTGCCTCCTCCTTCATTGACCTGGGTCTCTGCAGGGCTGTTTCACACAATGTTTTTCCTCACTCCTCACTGCCGTGCAGTGTTTTGCCCTTTCCTAAATCTATTAATTCCTGGTGCTTCCCTCTTGGCCAAAGGGCTCACCTGGGTGGAGCTGGCCTGGAACAGACCCAGACCCCCCTCACTGAAGCCCCCTGGCAGCCCCTTTTGTTTCTTCCTTTAAATTGTTTGGGGTTTTTTTACCCTCACATCTTTCTTCATTAACTACAATAAAGGGGATTTAGTCTCTAATCCATCAGATTTGAATAGCAACTGTCTTCAAACAAACAAACAATCTCAAAACCAAACCAAAATTTCATTGATCTTCAAAGCCACTTAAATCACAACTTAAAAATAAATATTTCAAACTGCAAACATAAATGTAAAGTACAGCACTGTTTCTTAACAAAGGTGCTGAGGCTTGAAAGAAATTAGGAAATAAGTAAATTAGTGAAGCAAATAGAGCCTGACAAGACAGCCTCCTTGACAATCTCCTTTAAGACAGAAAAATTCCCTCTTCCCAAGTCTCTTTCATCTCTTGTCTCTGGGGATAATTGTATTTTCAGTGGATTAAATAAGGAAAAGCAAAAGCCTTTGACATTGTATTTGCTCCCTTATGCAGACAACTACAGGTATCTGAGGCACAGGCTTTACAAGTTCTTTGGCTGCAGATTGCAGTCAATGGGGGACCGTGGTGCACTTGCACCGTGAACTGCAATCCGTGACTTCTCAGTGGCTTGTGCTTGCTGAAGAATAGCCACTCCATTAAGACTATTGCATTCAGACCATCTCATTGAGTTTATTTCAAGGTTTAATACTGCTGCCCCTTACTGTAGCCATATTCTGAGAAGTCAATAGCAATAGGCAGTCCATAACAGAAATCACCAGAAGATAAACCTCCTTCTACCTTCTTCTCCACCTTCTCCTCTCCTCCAAAATCCTTCATAAAACTTAGGCTTGGTCTTGCTTTAGGAGGAGGGAACAGAGAAGTAGATTGCACGTTATGTGGAATGGAGTGCAATGAATAGTATTTTAAATGGAAAAAAAAAAGTGGATTTGCTAAGTCTCAAGAGACTTCTTTTTTTTTAGCTAGATGGCCTTGAGCAGGAATCTTTGTCACTTATATGTGTGGCATGCTGGGCTTTTGGATCCCTCCTATCATGGTGGAGTGTAACCAACCTTTTAAAAAAAAAAACCACCCTAGTTTTTTTGCTCTAGTAGGAAATAGAGGGTCTGGTAGCAGCATATTCATGCAATTCCCTTCAAAAGGAAAACAAATATTATTAGATCTTAAAAATCATCTGACATGCACTAACATGCATGTCCTTTGTCAGAATAGCTGAGCTGGGCAGGGACTGGTGGAGATTGTTAACTACAGGAGGTTTCTCAGGACCTTGATGAGTCAGGTTTGAGTGATTTCAACAATGGAAAGTTCACAGCCGCTTCCAGCACTTTATTCCACTGTTTGATGATCCTGACAGTAAAAAATAATAATAAACAAGAAATTCTTGTTTTAAAATGGAATTTTGTGTTTTCAATTTTCCTCTCGTCCTGCTGGCCACCACTGAGAAGAGTATACTTCATTGCTACTCTGCACTACTACCTAACAGAATGGGAAATCCAAATCAGTAACTTAATTACATGTAACCTTATAGTTCATTTCAGGGGTAAACTTTTATGTATTTGTTTTAAACAACATTGAAGTGGTCTTTTGAGATTAACAGAACAAAGACATGTTAAGAGAACTAATCCAGTGATGGGAGATAAGACAGAAAGGTGCAGGGAAGGGAACAAGATTACTGTTTTTCACAGAGCAGACCCTTGAATCCTACGTGCTTTGTTTGGGTAGTGTTTCAGAGTCTATTTACAGCACCATATTTCACTCTCTTGAGCGGTAGAATTTTGTGTTAGCTTTTACTGCAATGTTCTCAACAGCCAACTTGAGGAAAAAGACTTAACTGGGAGTATAGGCAGACCTCCTGTAGTAAAGGGATTTCTCTTCTCTGAAAGACATTAATCTGCAATGTAAACCTGGAAGAAGTTCAACGATTCATAGAAGAGAAAAACAAATATAATATTACTGCTTTCAAACATGAGTTGTCTCTTAGTGAAATTCTTGTGTCTCTGCACCAAACTCCTGAGTTCAGACTGTCTTAAAAACTGGTAGCTAGGATCACCTGTGTGCCAGAAAATAGCATAGCACCCTATGTAGTGTAATTACAGTCTAACAACACAGATCCCTTGCTAATAAGCCCGTCCAGAATTCAAAGTGCGTGGGGGGATTATCCAAACTACTCAACTGCTTGGGGTTGCTGCTGGGATCAGTAATAGAGCAATGTGTCCATGGTAGTAGAGAGTTAGTTTTACAATCAGAGAGCTGTACCTGTGTGACAACATATCTAAGCTGAAAAACTCTGCTGAACTCATATCAGCTTTGTGAAGGATAATTTTGTGAGGTACCATTGTGTGTGTAAAATGGAGGGAGATGTTCTCTTGTTTGCATGGTACTGGCTTGACAGATGCTGAGGTAGCTACAATGACTGCCATGGCATAGCAAAAGGACAGAAATCCTGACCTATTTGTGCGCCTGTTAGTTTGCATTGTCTGCATACTTGGAACACAACCTTTACCTGCACATTCTTATATGAGTTTCTTTACTTCCTTTTCTTAAAAGAGAGGTTAGTATATTTCTTCATAATGCATTCAAAAGTGTATTCTAGGTTTTTTTAAAAAATGTTAATTTTTAAGAAAATTTGCAGCATGACTAAAAGAATATAGTTATAATGCATAAAATTCCTGAGCACTCAGTTTGACTAATATTCCACAATATACATAGGTATAGTTCAGGCTATCATTTTATGCATACTGTCTGTAAACAAGATACAATAGCATTGTTTACAATCTAAATCTAATTAAAGGGTAAGCAGGAATGAGAAAGGGATCAATATCTAATATGGTTTTTTCCATCTGCTTTCCTCATCACTGTAACATGTCAGAGAAAATGCCAATAATTTGACTTCATGCATGTGCTCTTTTGCTTTTCCACTGATACACACAAGGTCAGTCGTGATATAGGATGCTCTAAATTCTCAATTTAATTCCTCAATTAGTAGGTAGTTATGAGATTGCATATTCAAAAAGTGGAAGAAAATATAAATGTATCTCAAATACTTACTGTGGGATATCTTGAAATAAAATATGTCTTTGATTTTAAGCATAGAAATATCACTTGATTACCTGCAAAAATGTTAGACAATTCAGAGGTTAAATACTTGGATGCTTTTACATTAAAGACATCTAAAAGCTGTTATTTTTATAATAAATTTCCATTAATGTAGTTTCATAATATATCTAGGGAAACTCTAGTGGAAATCTTCCTGTGGTCCAACAGGCAGTTTATTGAGAAGAGAAAAAATTTGCAGTTGGCAGTCTTGACAGTGGTAATCAACATTTCCTTCATGTTAATGTTTGTTTCAGTTAGACTGAGCTCTTATCCCAGTGGTGCAGAGGCTTATATGATTATTTCATGTTAAACCATTATTAGGGATGACTTGTGGTCACACAGAAACAAGAAATACTATCTGCAGTAATTTCCTCCATTTGCATTTCCTCCTGTTGCTTCTCCAGTTTGCATGGCATCCTACCTCTAGACTGTCAATGGTTTTATTCCCTCAGTGTTTAGGTCTTCACCTTTTTCAACACAACAAAGCAAACTTTTATCGAATGAAGTACAATGTTTACTGAGAACTGAAATTGTTCCTGGAGGACAGGATGTTTGCAAAGAAATGGAAAAAACATATGGAAACCAACCAAATGTGGTAGAAGCTGACTGACTGTGCCTAAAACCTCTCAGATATCAGGTGAATATGGTTCTGAAAAGGGCTGGGATTCATTCTTCAGTTTAGACTTCCTTTAACTCTTTAAAACCAGAATGAAATGCTTGTAGTAGAAAAGAAATAAGTTCTGCAATGAGCACAGGAGTGGCACTAACAATGGTCCTGCAGACTTTCTGTGGTAAACAATCCATGAAAGTCAAAAGAACACAAATAAGGTGAAGATCAATATAAAAATATAGGAGTACACGGAAAATTAATCAATCTGTTTTCACAGTAAGGGTACCATCTACCCATGAGGTTGTATATATAATATAATAAAATGCACCATTTGACTTTATTTTCTTGTAACCTTGGCCTTCAACAAAAATCTTATTACAACTTATTTATAAACTTATGTTATCATCCATGAAGTGTTTTTACAATAATGTCAGGTGACTGCATGTTTTCTCTTTAGTATTTTCTACTCTTATGCTGAACTCAAACCCATTATCTTAGAGAAGACATATATACCTACCTTATGTTTTTCCCCCCAAATATCTATAGAACATACTAACTAAATGAATATTTTACATCCTTGATGGATTTTTTATAAAAAAAAAAATTGACATTTTAAAAATTTTTGCTCCTGTTTTACCTCAATTTCTGAAAATAAATAAAATTCATTCAAATAATACTTCTGTGAAATAGATTGTGTTTCATTAAACCTCTTATGGATGTAGCCTGAAGTACTGCAACTGAATTAACCTTTAAAATTTAAATACATGGAAAGAAAATTAAACATTCACACTGTTAATATAACGTGAGTGTTGATGTATGTGAGGTCACCGACAAAAAACTTAAAGAACTAGTAGAAATAGGAACCATGTGATATGACAGTCACATCAAAGATATTACAAGATAATGAGCAGAGAAAGGTCTAGTGTGAAATAACTGATAGGTAAAGTTTGTCTTATCTAAATTTATATGCCTAAAAGTTAGGCATCTTGAGTAAGATTTTTTTTGCCTCAGCTTTAACTGCCTCAAGCACAGGCAATTTTTTTCAGACCTTCTCTTATTTACTGGAGAACTTGTAGGTACTGTTAATAGTGTCCTGAGAACAATTTACCTTATCCTAAGGGAGTCACCAACATCTGGCCCTGTGAACTGCCTATAAATTGCTAGCTTAATTTCTGTTGACTTATGAGAGCTTAAACAACTATCTATGTAGCTGCTTGCATTCTATACTACTAAAATGAGGCCACAATTTTCCTATGCTATAAGCTGATATAACCCTTTTACAGACAATAAATCAAGTCCAGAAGGTAAGTTATTTATTCTAGTGTAGGATACATGCCAGTGGCCAGAGAACTGAGCCTCTTTGTAGAGACAGTAGAGGAAGCTTGAGTGTGTAATTTAAATCAGATATCTTGCTTGCATTATTTGTACTTCTGCATTTTGAGATTGGTAGGTGAAATAAAGCAGGACAATTCTCTTCTGCCTTAGTTTAGGATGTGTCAATTCCCATAAGTGTGCTCTTTGCTTAATAGGGTAAAACGTTATGATTCTGTGTTTAACTTTCCCTACTAGTCACTTTTACATTGTTAAATGGATTATATAGATTCTATAAAACACAGAAAGTAATCCATGACTGTTAATTCCTACAGGGTTTGGGTTTTTTAAAGCCTTGTAAGATGAAGTGTACTTTAATACCTATGAAATTCATGATGCACTGGAGAAAATAGATTACCTACAATACTAATTTTATCCATCAAGCAGTTCAATTAGAGGTATGGTATTCTATATGGAGATTCTGTAATTCCTTCCACTGATCTCAGAGGGGCTGAGGATGGCTAATTTGTTTAGTTACAAAACTGGGGTATAGGATTGTTCTTTCCTTTTGTTAGTGTAAATGTTCTAATATAAATGTTTTCCATAGAATTTTAAAGGTGAAGGATGTATTTCTAAGCAGCAGTAAGTGTGCATACACATGCTGGCACACACACACAGGCCCCAAACACAACCTTGTGCAAATCTCCTGTTCTTGTATATTACTTGCATAAGAATGGTGTTGGAATTGTAGTTTAGTCCATTTAGTGTGAGGATACTACAGGACCACAGCACCCAGAAATACAAAGTATCTTTTTTGCCTTCATAATGTTAATTTTCCAGTGTCATAATAGCAATAGAACATAGATAGAGGCTCAGATGCTGAAAGACATTTACATGTGTTTTAGAATTTTAGAAGCATTGCTGATTTCAACAGGAATACTAATGCTTTCAAAATTGAGCAATGGGTAATATTTCAGTTGGAAAAAATTCAACAGATCACCATGAAAAATACAAACATCTAGTCTGACAAAAATTACCTCTTCTCTTCCCACTCTCTCTTTCCAGGCATCTGTTTAGCTGTAATGTACCTAGACAACAGGAATGACATTTTTTATTTTGTGTCATTGAGTCAGATAAGGTAATATGTTGGACACATCATTGGATTTCACCATAAGCATTCCATAAGTTCCTATTCCTTCTAAAGGCAATGGAAAAAATTCCACAGACAGCCAGGGATGTTAGCCTTTAACTCTCATACTCTGTAGCTTACATGGGAATTCTTTGTGCAAATGTGTTGTATAACCAAATATATAATCTGTGATTCAAACAGAAACATATAAAACAATCACCCTTCTCCACGAGTATTAAATAGAGATGTAAATCAGAGGCTTCTGAATCAAATAATTTATGTGCTTCACTCTTTGTAAATTGAAATAAATGAACATGAGGTCTAAAGCTTCACTAAGGTGTTGTGATTTGAGAATAATTTATTGTGTAAAAGAGTAACCAGTCAAACAATGTTAATTATAACACTGTTAAAAGCTGAAATGCTTAAATCTAAATCATTTAAAAGTTATGTGATAGATATTAAACACCTCTGAAAAGGAAAAATGCTGTAGGCAAGTGATCTTAATAAGTCTAGTTTGGTTAATTGTTGCCTGAAGCATTTCTGAACTAATTATTTACCTCCAAAGTGGGCTCCATGTTTTCAGCATTTAAGTGCCAGATATTGATTTTCTTTAATTGTCAGGGTATAGTACTAGACAGACCACACAAAGCTGAAGGTTAAGCCATTTATAGAAAGTGATAGCCAGGTCCTCCAGTGTCACACACTGCATCAGTGTGAAAGGGAGACCAAGGCCCTGAAACTCTGCACTTTTAGGGAAAAGGATTATTTGTCTCTGTCATCTGCCCTTTATGGTTCATTTAACATCTTAGATAGCCTGTGTAAATTAAGTGTGTTTAGTAGCTGCCCAACTTCCAAGTCAAAGAGAGTGTTCTGTTCAACAGGGGAACTGGACTATTTTATCCTTCTGGTTAACAAGATGTACATGGCTCAACAAATAATGAACACTGAATTATTTGTTAACCCATGTTACCACAGACGGCTTAAAAATTAGTTCAAGATACTTTTTCATTTTCTGCACACTTTGCCTACCACTTCTTTTAAAGTGAGTGAATGTACATGTTTCACAAAAGTTATTCATGGGAATTTTGACAGTGATTCTCAGTAGGGTCTGGGTGCTTAGAGAATTTTTTCCTGCCTGAATGGATGTAGTGTTTTTGGCCATAATTTGGCATGCTTCAAATATTACAAGTCCCACCATACTCGAAACCATCATCACCTTTAGCTATCATCAAATCCCATGTGATGCACGGAGAGATATTTGCCAATTTGCTATTCCAGCCTACTGCAGCATAAAAACAATATAAAAAAAAATAAATGCAATATGGCTTCTTAATTCACACAATCAGTGCCATCCCTACTCATCTGAATTTCTAAATAAAAAGAAAACCTTTTTCTTGTTTTGCGATTTTTCTTCGGTTCAGTTTCCTCTATGATTTTCTCTTCCATGGTGATTAACTTGTGCTTAATCTTTTCTCATTCATGCTCTTAAATTTTTGCTAATTTCCCAGCTATTTATTTTCTACATCCTACTATTTTTGCCCCTCTCTTACTTAAGTTCAAGAACACCTACAAGACTAAAGTGACATACCCTGTCTGGGAGAGGGGTTGTCCCTGTAGCTAACAGTGTGAAACATACCTCCAGAGATGACTTGGTTCTCAGGTGGGGTAAATTGCTTTCTGAAGGTTCCTATCTCTAATTTGTTTTTCTGTGGAGGGAGCCTAGAGTGACTGATGATCCTAACTTAGCAGGCTATCTCAAGTTAAGTGGAATGAATCCAGACCTCGTTCATCTCACTTTTTTTCTTGTTATAGACCTTTTTTTTTTTTTCCTTCTGCATTGCCTGGCTTCACATGCGTTTGTTCCAATGAGCTCAGACTGCAGAAACCCTTACCAGCCCATATGCCCAAACCAGGCACATCATCACTGAATTGAGGTTTCTTCAGTTCCTATGGAGAAAGACAGACACAAAGAACAATTCAGATCACAGATTATTATGCTTTCTTTTCCTTGCTGGTAGCATATATAAATATTAAAGCGTGTGTGATTATGATTTAAGGAAACTATTTTGGTGTGATTAATTCCCACCCAGTTTGTAATGGTACTTATTCTTCTGGGCTTTCCATGTGTTAAATATAGAGATACTGTATTGAGGAATAATACAGTAGTTTCTACAAATAAACAAATCTAACCAAATACTCTAAAATGCATTTCCTTGCTAAAGACATGGCATTTGAAATAGCATATGAACATGACAAGCTCTACAAATATTTGTAGAATATTTTGCTTAAAAAATTACTAATCTATTATTTTTTTATTATTATTATTATTATTATTATTTCTGCCTCATAAACTCATTTAATTACTGGGGTTTTTTCCCCATCATGTCAAAGGGAAATCTGTTTAAGGAGATTCCTATTGGAAACTATTAGCTTTATTAACCATGTATATATCCTTACCCCACCCATGAGATTTCTTTTTCTTGTTAGGGTTGATAATAATTGAACCACTGCTTTCTTTCTATCAGTTCAGGACTTTTTAACGAAGAAGATACATAGTGAAGAGAAAAACACCCCTCCATAAAAGCAGTCATTCATTCTTTCCCATTCATTTAAATTGGTAAATACAGTTATGTTTTATGCTCATAGCAATATAACAAAATTGGCTCTGTCACATTGTCAGTTATCTGTTCTTTAGAATAAAAAATGATGAAAAGTATATATTTGTCTGTTCTTTTTGGTGTATAAAATATGTTTATGTGAAAAAATGTGTTATGTATAAAGCAGGCTGAACTCCAATCCAAACTCCAGCGCCTATTTTGAAAAACTTTGGATTTGGTTCTACTTTTACATTGGCATCTGGGGTGCATCTTGACGTTATAGTACATATGTTTGTGTAAATGGAAATCTAAATACTACTGTATGCTGAAATTACGGCATCTTAGAAAATGTTGAAACCCTTTAGTGGCAAACAATACTGTCTTAGACAGTACTTGTTCCACAACATCTTGAAGACAATTTTTAAAAATGGCTGTGAAGCATCTCTTACACATTTGTTGGCTTATGGAGAATGTGCACTGTTCTTAGGTAACCAGTAGGACCATGACAAAACAGATCTCTGGGGCTCTGATTTGCCCTATAAATAATAAGAATTTCCTTTCAAACTGTTAAATTCAATGGAAGTTCAGCTTTTTTTTTTTTAATATATTCAAGCCTGTTGATTTTCATTTTCCTTCAGTGAGGTACTCACTATATTCACTTACAATACCACAATTAAGAATTTGACATGCTCTAATACAAAGTGGTGATATAATTGCTGAGATTGTTCTCATACAAAGAGTTGTTTATATACTACTGGAATAAAGGTGTTTTCTATTGCTCTCAACTCATTAAAATGTTTCAAATAACCTTATGAAATTCAGTAAAGAGTTCACCCATCAAGGTCTTGTGATAATTGACTCTGAATACTTCTAAAGACACTCATTGTTCTATTTACTCCTATAGTGGTAAACAAAAACATTAAAATGTGACTCACATTATCAGTATGTGTAAACTAGAGTAGATGGCTATGGCATGGTGCTTATCAAATCTGCGAAGTGCATATTGTTGAGAGAATTGTCTTAGTTTTTTCATATAGTATAAAATAATAGATAAAATCCTCCTGCTTGAGGTTTGAGCAAGCATTTTTGGGAAATGATAGTACAAAACACAACAAGTAGCCACAGGTACTTTCTTTGGGAAAGATTTATCCTAATTTGTGAATTAAAGTGTACAACAAGGTTTCAGATTGCAGCACAAATATTCACATGAATATATATGCAAACAAATATTCACATGTATGTATATAAAACCAGCCAATATATATACCCCAAACCAACGTAAATTTCACTGTTTTCTTGGATATTCCATTTTCTGTTACTGAGTACTGCACAGTGTGCAAAGTGTTTGGGTTGGCTCTCTGTTGTCATTCTGATTTGCTGCGTGGGTAGACAAGGCAGGTTTTAATTTAGAATCAAGAGTAACAAAGTGAATGTGAACAACCAAGAGATCAACCAATAGCAGCAGTCATTCATCAAAAAATAAATTGAAGTGAAACAATCATGAGTTGCTCATCAACAGTTTGGGACCAGGAAAAGAAGCAACACCCAAATGAGTTATCAGTCACAAATATTCAAAACATGAGCGTCTGAAGGCAAAATCTCTTCTTCCACCCCCAAAGATTCTGTTGTTTCTGTTTGATGTTTCATGAAGCATTTGTGAGTCCACAAATGATTTCAAACTTCTTGCTTTTTATATCTCTGTATTGATTATTCTTCTCAGATACTTCCTGAATTTTATGGAGATATATAGTCTTTTTCCAGCACTCTTTTATTCACTTATGTCATTTAGCAGGACACTTTATTTTATTTCTTTATTTTTTTTAATGTAAAATGATATAAATCATCTTTGAAGAATATATGTCTGGGGTTTAGGACACACCAGCTTTCAAAATTGTCCATTTACTAATATTCATTAATTCTCAAGAGCTACAGTTGCTCTAAGGATAGAAAACATTTTAAATCATTATATGTAATTTCCAATCACTATTGGAAAATTTTTGAAAATTAGTGAATTATAAAGTCAATATTAGACTTTAGCTCAACTCTACCTGACATAGATATTCAAACTAGAGATTCAAAACTGAAGGTTAAAATTTCCACCACTATTTCTTGTCTACTCTTCTATTTATTTTCTTATTCAATTTCAGTTTAATAGCACAGCGACGGTAAACAGACTACATCATAAAATGTTACTTTAAAAATAAAATACCATTTGACCTTTGTAAGTCTTCGACTTGCCCCGTTTTCCAGTGCCCATCTTATTTTAAAACAGAAGTCGTGATTTCTTCTTGTAACACCAGGTGGCGTTGGATTAACTGCTGAAGTCAATTCCCAGGAGTCTCAAACATTCCCGGGTCTTCGTGGTTTTGTTCCATGGAGATTGTAACTAGAGTAGGACTAAGTGAAGGATCATTGATTTTATTTTATTTTTATTTCATTATAAGTATGCACAATGTAAGGGCAAAGGGGTAAAATCTTTCTAACCTTCGCTCATATTTAGGAGATCTCTCTGGAAATAAATTGTGAAGTAGTGAATATAATTATTCTAGTGATTAAGCTTTCTCTTTAAAACATTTTTCTTGAAAATATGTGTGTATGATGATGCCTTTCAAGTGTGTCTAAGCCTACTGTGATAACGTTACAAAATATTAACTTTATAAATAGATTGAATTCTTAAGTGCAATCAGGGAAATATAATATCTCATCAATTTGTTTAATAAGAATTTGTAATATTTAAAGCTGCTGACCTAAAAGATCTGAAGAACTATGAGGGCTTCTGTTCACTAATGTGGTTCTCGGCATGCAAATAATTTGTCTAATTTTTTAGAACTTATTTCAATTCTCCTTAGATAGATGTTAATCCCTGGAAAGTACACAAAGGATTGTTTTTGAAAATTGGGAATGACATTGTTGTGTTTGTGCTTGTTCTTCTGTTACTGGCTATGGTGGGTCGACCTTGGCCAGCTGCCAGATGCCCACCAGGCTGCTCTCTCATTCCCCCTCCTCAACAGGACAGGGGAACAAGATATAAAAAAAGCTTGTAGGTCAATATAAAGACAAGTGGACTGCTTACCAATTTCTGTCCTATGCAAACCAAACTTGACTTGGGAAAAACAAATTGAATTTTTGCCTATTAAAATAGACTTGGATGGTGAGAAACAAAGACAAAATTAAAGAAACACTTTCCTTCTCCAGATTCATTTCCACTCCTTCATTCCTAACTCCTCTACCTTCCCCACTCCCCTATCAAGCAGCACAACATGGTGAAGGGGGTACTGTAAGTTCCTCTCTGCTGCTCCCGGTAGATTTAGGTATATCTTAAACTAACAGCCTGATGGTGAGCGAAGTCAAGATTTGGTCAACAGAGGAACTTACTCACACATTCCCATGTTTATTTAGGGAGTCAAAACCACAGGCTAGTTTAGGACATGACATTCCAATTAGGTGTATCAGTTCTGCTCTGCTCCCTGCAGTTAAATAATTCAGTATCACAAGGTAAAGAAATAATGATTTAATGTATATGTGATGTTTACTTCACCATAATCTCCTTAAGGCATTTCTACGAGATGTGTTTGCTTTTGTAGGATAGAGTTGTTGCCTTGAATTTCATCCCACATTTTAAGAGAAACCAAAATTAAAAGGAGGACATATCAAAATGGTGCACTATTAAGGCCTTTCAGATATAGCTCTAAGCTATCTCCTGGGTTAAGATAGCTCCATGAAAAGGTGTCTGCTCTGGTCTTGAAAGCTATATATCCATATTAAACTGCTACTGGTAATTAAGGTATGAATGCATCCTCAACTATTCTCACAGCTACGGATATATGAAAAAGACTTGCTGTAGCAAATGGTGTGATGGTACATTCTTCAAAGCATTATTTGACAAGGGAATAATGTAGAGACCACAGACATTAGACTCTAGAAATGAACTTAAATTGCTACAGAAAATAATTTTAGTAGTTAAAATATTTCTCAACTTGTTTTAAAACAGGTATTTACAAAATAACAAAAGGAAAAGATCTGTGTTTTTGTGATTATGTGCCACCTCATCTGTAGCACAGAACATTTGTTAACAAACAGTCCCTTGCACTGTGTACTCAATAGCAGAATTTGTATATGTGTGTAATCAGCTGCATAAGGCAATGAGAAGCGAATTCCTAAACAGTGAACTGCTGAGATATGTCTGGAACATGACGTGAAACTACATAATGGGGTGTGCAAACATGCCTTCTTGCATACACACGGCTCGTTTCACTCAGATAAGGGAGTTATCATCCTAGCTGGCCTTATTAACATGTTTTCGGAGAGCTGATGGGCTCAAGCTAATGCTTGGCATAAGCTGGATGAGCTTCAGAGGTATTCTAATTTGTGATGCCAAGCAGTACCTTTCAAGTAGCTGATCTTAAAGCCAAGATTCTTGAAGTAAATCATGAAATGTGCTTTCCCAAGTGCCTTAAAAACCAGTGTTAGACTTGTAAAGGGAGACATTGCCTTGAAGAAATGCCAGAGATGCAAGAAATATTATAAATATTATCTAGACACAGTGTAACAATTATCCAAACCCATTAGAATCATCTCAGTTTTTTCAGTAGTCTGGGAAAAAACCCTTAGAACGCTATAAAAGTAACTCTTGATTTACAGGTATGCAATCATTGTGATCTATATGTATCATAGAATCCTGAGTTCTAAAGCGTATTGCAAATGCTTTGTACTGTTTGCATAGTTAGAAGGTTCATGCCAAAAACATAGCTATTATCTGTTCAAAATAGTATATATGTGAAAACTAAATGGGTACATGCATACTCTCCCCATTCTTTCTTCACTAAATGTACATAAGGAGATGTGAGTTACTTTCCAGCCTTACTACATGTTATAAAATATGCTCTTCATATTGATTTGTTAGATGTTATGTTCGAATCCTAGTAGATATAAACAACATGAAGATTATAAACAAAAGTTATGTAAACATAATATATAAAATCTATCAACATTGGCCTAGATTTATTTGAAATTAATAAGAATCACATGAGATCATAAAGGAAACAGTACTTCCTAGCAACTAGATGTATTTCTGTCTTTTAGATGTCTTCTACAAAGTGAAGGATAGTAATATATTATAGTCTTTATACTGTAACTTCTCATTGCAATGGAGTTTTCATGTTCCACCAATTTTGTTCTATGGAGCTTTGTCTCATTCCCTTTTCTCCTTGTACTAAATTTTGTTCTTTCATAGCTTTAAGACCTTAATGGAATTCAGTATGTCAAACTTTTTGCCACCATTCTTAATACAAACCACTGCTCTTTTATTCCTGATTCTTTCTCCTGCATTGTCCTTGGTACAACCTCTCTTGTTTGATCTTTTTAATCAAAGTGTACAGAGCTGCTATAAGTTACCAGAAACAATATATTCCACCAGTCCATAACTCAGTTTTCATTTAGGACATATGAAGAAAAAAGACATTATTTTGGCCATCAGTTCAAACTCGCTAGTGACTGAGGTTTAACAAGTCCAAGTGCTGGGTCCTATGCTTTGGTCACAACAACCCCCTGCAGCGCTACAGGCTGGGGACAGAGGAGCTGGACAGTGGACAGGCAGAAAGGGACCTGGGGGAGCTGATTGACGGCAGTCTGAACATGAGCCAGCAGTGTGCCCACATGGCCAAGAAGGCCAATGGCATCCTGGCCTGTATCAGGAACAGTGTGGCCAGCAGGACCAGGGAATTGATTCTTCCCCTGTGCTCAGCACTGGTGAGGCCACACCTCGAGTGCTGCTTCCAGTTCTGGGTCCCGCAATTCAGGAAGGACCTTGAGATGCCCAAACGTGTCCAGAAGGGGGCAAAAAGGCTGGTGCAGGGTCTGGAACACACGGCCTATGAAGAGCAGCTGAGGGCGCTGGGGTTGTTTAGCCTGACGAGGAGGCTCAGGGGAGACCTTATCACTCTCTACAACTGCCTGAAGGAGGCTGTAGTCAGGTGGGAGTCGGTCTCTTCTCCCAGGCAGCCACTGATAGGATGAGATGACGCAGTCTTAGGCTGCACTGGGGAACTTTAGGCTAGACATTAGAAAAAAATTCTTCACAGAAAGAGTTACTGGGTATTGGAATGAGCTGCCCAGGGAGGTTGTGGAGTCATTATCCCTGGAGGTGTTTAAAAATAGGTTGGATGTGGCATTCAGTGCCATGGTTTAGTTGATAAGGTGGTGTTAGGCCATAGGTTGGATTTGATGATCTCAAAGGTCTTTTCCAGCCTAGTTAATTCTGTGATTCTGTGATTTGATGAAATTGTCATCACAAATGTTTTGTGCATTCATGCACAGCCCTGTCGATGAGCATAGTTCTACCGGATCAAACAGAAGGGGCATCTGCCTTCAAGCTCCTAATTTCTTTCTGATCATGCTGATTACCACCCTAGTGGGAATCCTGTAGCGTGTTTTCTTCAATCTTTCATGCAAGTCCTCTTTGTGTGAACAGTCGATCATAACCCGTTCACTGGACTGTGTGCTTAGTTATTCATTCTTTTCAGTGTGATAATTATGCACTTACAAAGAGATGACATATGTTCAGGAAGACGGGATTTTTGAAGGTGTTCATAACCTGACTTTTGTAGAACTCATTTGGGATGATGATGCATGTTTGTGCTTGTAGGTAATCCACGTCTCCTCTGTTTCACGTTGAGTATCCTAACAGTCAAACTATTTCTGTTAGTTTGTTACTTATAGGTGTTTTTTTTTTTTTAAATTGCTTGTCTAAGTGGATGACCTAATTCTCATTTGTGTCCATCTTGTTGGCTACATTAATGAAAGCAAGTAAGGGGCAAACAAGCATTTTGGCCTTAGGCTTATTAGAAACTGTGTTTGGTATAATTAAAAACCTAGCAGACTAAGTAATTAATTAAAATAATAAGAACTGTATATGCATCTCTTGCTCTCTTTCTTTCTCACTAGAAACATTTTTTCTTATTGTTATTTAATGCCAAACAAGTTTTTATTAACTTTGACTAGAAATCACTTGACTGAAATTGATGAACAGCAGGGAACAACATAGCGATGTGGGTTACAAAACTGAATTTGACATCGAAGAATAATAACACTAAGGACTCATAAGGAAACTCGTAAAATGAGGTATTGGTGAATTTAGTGAAATGCAATGAAAGTAAACTCAAGAAACTTGAAGTAGGGAGAAGAAGATAGCTGAAACTAAGAAGGGCAATTACAATGTGCTTTGGAAGAGGTAGGAAGATAAAGGAAGAAATATTCTTCTCTATCTAGAATAACAAGGGAGTCTGTCTTTTTGGGTGAGCCTTGTGCAGAGTTATCTCAACAACCTTAGTGAACATATAAGTATATTCACAGTTTATACAACCTGCACACATGATTCTTTGTGCTCTGCTGTGGTATTAATTTGAGAGTCTGTTCTTCTAAACTGAAGACATTTAAGACATTTTCAAAGGGTTAAGTATTTATTTTGCTTTTAATTATCTTACTCCCCTCTCCACTAACTCAAAGTTTAGCAATTTCTGTAGCTAGTCAAGAAGGAAGTTAAGCTGTCAATTATCTTAATACATATTGATAACAGATTATAAATCATTGACTGAGCAACAAGGGCATCAGGATGCTCCTTCTAATTTCAGAGAACATAAGATTGAGAGAAGTATTTTTCTAAGGTGCATTTGCTCTTCCACAGGTGTATAGACCTGCAGACTGCGTCAATGTTAGGGAAAAAGTGTTAGAAAATATTTCATTCTTGTTTTGGTTTGAGCCTGGCCAGAGGCCAGGAACTACCCAGGCTCGCTGACTCCCCCGCCTCGCAGCCAGACAGAGGAGAGAAAAAAAAATTCAAAGCGTCCACGGAGTTTATGATCAAATGAACTTGAGAGAGGCTTTATCTTAAGAGATATAAGAGTAAATTTAATACACTAAGACTAATAGAAAAGAAAAATTGAGAGGCAATATGAGCTGTGGAAAAACACCTTCTTCCCCCCCTCACTTCCCCCTCCCTGCTTCCCTCCTACCCAAACGACGCAGGGAGACAGAGAATTAGGGGTTTTTTTTAAGGTTTGGCCAGGTCTTCATATTTTCAAAGATTGGAGTCTTCTCCTGCTGGTTGGTGGGGTCCCCTCTGGAACACGAGGCAGTTCTTCAGGAACCACTTCCCTCCGAAAGGTCCATATCACCAGCAGTCTTTTGCCAACTGCCGCAATATCAGTCCACCCCCACGGGCAACAGCGGCCCTCAAACTGCTGTGGTGTGGGTCACTCCTCCACAGGCTGCAGTCTTTTTAAGCACCCCCTGCTCCAATGTTTGCAAGGGAGGTCTCTGCATGTGTGTAATTCCACAGGCTGCAGTCCTTTTAAGCACCTGCCTGCTCCAACATTTGCAAGTGGGTCTCTACACACCTGTGCTCCTCCATGGGCTGCAGGAGGGGACATCCCATCTCACCACGGTCTCACCACCAGCTGCAGAGGAATCTCAACTCCGGCCCTGCTGTATCTTCTTCCCACCTGGCCTGGGTGCTTCTCCATGTTGTGTTCTTCAGCCCATATCCTCCTCCTCCCTGGCTGCAATTTTTAGCTGCGCAACCAGAATTGTTTTGAATTCCTTCTTAAATCTGTTATCACAGAGGCGTTACCACTTCTAATTGGCCAGTGGCATGTCCATCTTTGCAGCCAGCCAGACATTGGCCCTGCTGGACATGATGGTGGGGCTTCTAGCAGCTTCTCACAGAAGCCAGTCCTGCAGCCCACCCCCACTACCAAAACCCAGGTCTAGCAAAACCACAACAATTCTGTCTTCAAATACTGACGATAAAAAATTTACAATGAATGAGATGTCTAGCCCTCCCTTCTCTGTGGCTGGAACTGTGAACATTGGTTTTGATTACATGACTGATTTGGAGATGGTTAAAATTAGGCTAAAATTATCATAAAAGTTGAAGTGATTTCAGAGACTTTTACCTTAAGCTGTTTCTCATCTCCCACTTTCATTCCCATCTACTGTTATTTCTCCATTTTGTGCTGTGGTTATGCTCCAAATGCTCTTATTATAAAAATATAAATAGGCCCTTGTGCCTATTTGTTTGGAGATATACCACAGTAAAAAGAAACAAAAGAACCGCCCCACTAAACAAAAACAACAAAAAAACCCCAACCCACTCAACAGAAAGCCCCCACAAAACCCACCTCCAAAAAGTCACCGAAACCTAAACTCCCAATTTTTTAAAATTCAGTGAAGGGTAACTTTAGAGGACTTGGCTGTAATCTTAATAATCAAGCTTTTTGAGTCCCCAATTTGGCAAGAAAATCAGTGGGACAAGAACTTGCTCCTCCCTGCCCCTGCATGTTTACCCATGGAGCACCTCATCTCTTCTGTGTCCTGGAACCAGCTCAAACCTGCTCCTCTTCCTTCTCTTCTTCCAGATTTATTTCCCAGGAAAATGTAGGTCATGGATTGGAAAAGGGATAGGAAGACTTCAATCTTGGCTTTATATAGGGTAGGCATACAACTAAAACTGTGACCTAAAGCCAAGAACTTCTCAAGTTTCTTTATTTAATGAGCTTGAATACTGTGACTGAATTCAGTAAATCCCACAGATAAAGTCTGTGGCCAAGGCTGTTTTCAAGATTGGGTCTTTATTTAATCTCAGTTGTGTCTCAAATGTGTTATTTTAAGAAAAGTGATACTCAAATGGCATTATAAATTTCATACAAATCACAATATTATTAACTGATAGTAGATTATTATCGAATGGAGAAGTCTCTCATAGCTTTTTTCTCTTGTTTCATGACACTTGTTCTTTATGCTTAAAGGACATGGTGTGTTTTCAGGGCCCTACGATGAGAGGCCAGATCCCAAGAATGCTGTGTATAGCAGCCTCACCAAAACTACCAAACCCTGTTGGCCATTCATCATAAGCCACTTTTGTCAACTATAACCTTCTCTATGAGGAACCAGATACCTCAGCAGTCTCCATGTCATAGTTCTCCTGTAATTACTTCCAGTCCCCATGTTTGCTGCTAGTTATTCCCAGTAACCATGTTCTGTTTTCACTGCAGCTGACCTGCTGGCAATGGTTTTGCACTGCCATTGCTTTAGGCTATAATTTGCTTTGGAAAAGATAGATTGATATGCAAGACCCAGCCATCAGCCTTATAGCAACAGACAAGTTTCTTGAGCAATCAGCCTTATAACTTGTCAGCCTTATATCTTGTCAAAATCACTCAGATTTTTTGACTAAAACTTATTTATTCAAAGTCTATTAAATGCAGTCCTTTGTGATAGAACTCCTCATCTTGCCAGTACTGTTACACTCTTGTGTTTCACAGTATAAATATGGTTCTTTGTTTTCCTTCAATGTGAATTGCTTTCAACAGAAATGGACATAAAATATTGCAAACACAAATGTAAAGTTTGATCTGTTCCTGTGCCCAATCTAGTCAACCCTTAGGTGAAACATATTGTAATATATGTTGTTTATGTTAGCATAATTTAAATTGTATTTATTTTTTTTTTGTGAGGTACCATGATGAATACTGCAAAGGAACAAAACATATTATGTGCCTCAAAATGGCTGGAACCGTTGCCAAGAAAACAGCAGATGTTCACTCAATTGACAGCAAGAAAACTGATATTCAACATTTAGAGAACTTATTTCAGAGAATTTATGAATTTTTACTGGGGATTTTGGAGACAATGTGAACTGAATGACAAGAGACTTGTTCTATTTTTGGTGCTGTTTTGACTTGCTGTGTGGTCTCTAAGCAGTTATTTCACCTTTCTCTGTCTCCATTTCTTGTTCCCCCCTTTGTCTCTTTTTAGAATTTAAGGTCTATATTACACATTTGTAGCATGCACAATGAAACCACTGCAATATAAATAATAATTATAATAAGGCCAATTTTAACTCTGTCCTCAACAGACAAATGAAAGAAAATTCCTCATTTTCTGTAATTTCAAAAAGATTACTTATTCATTTTCTTGTGAACACAACAGGAGGAACTGGAGATCGATCAGGCTCATGTCTTCATTCTATAAACTTTTTGGCTGGTTTTTAGTGAAATCAACTCACAGCCGAGCTGGAGTCCAACCAACCTACAGAAAAGACAGGCTTTTAATCAGGCTTCTCTACAATGGAGCACATCCATTTGATAAATGAACTAATTAAGGAAATGAATAAGTATAACCTACCACTGTGAATGACACTATGAAAAAGCTTCAGATCCACATTAATAGTTCTAGAAACCCAGAAAAAAGGATGGAAAAAATACAAGTTCAATTCATGAAACATATTTATGTAAATGGGATTTTACCATGGGCAGTGGTCTGGTATAATGCATGCTCTGTATGCATAAAGATGACAAGGGGTAAAGAAGTCTGAAATAAGGTTATTTCACTTTTGAGATTTTTTTCAATATCAGCCATTTCACAGGCAGAAGAATGTATCAATGACTCATGCTCTTTCTGAACATCCTTCTGTAAAAGTAATCGGAATGCCATAACACCTGTAAGGACTGATCTAATGGCTTTGGAAACAATGTAAGTAATTTCACTGATTTTAGGGAAATAGCAGTGATCCCTGAGACTGTGGGACCTTTTGTTAAAGTACTGCCTCTCTTATACAGAACCCTTGAAACTGTGGCTATCTCTGATAAATATTATACATAAATACGACAAAGTTAATGATAACTCAGGTAGCCAAAATCATGTGAGGAGATAGGAGTTTGTTATTAGAACTGAAAAATTGAATGAATTTGTATCCTTATGATGCAAATGCTATGCACTGCTCATGGCTGTCTAATCTTCAGATACTTATGCAATTCAAGGTGCTTTTCACTATTATTTAATAATATTTACATACATAATTATTACATTTTAGAGAATTGTTCTGGGGTTTTTTTTCTATAAGACACAGTACACATATTAATAATTTTGGTGACAATATCTGTTCCCAGGACCTGTTTTTTTCATTATGAGATTAAGAATCATCAGTGAGTTACCAACCAGGAACAGAAACCCAGTTAGTGAGAGCTTCTGAACTGAACCTCTTGAAAAATTGCCATTTCTAGCTAGCTATGAAATATTTTGCAAAGAACCGTTTTGTCCATTTTACACTCACTGTAAGAATTAAAGCAAGAAGCAAAACAATTAAAAAAAAAGGACATTCATCAGGAAAGAGACTGTGATAGCACACATAATACTCTGTTAAGGTTCCTTCCTATGATATGTCAAATCTTTTACCATTGACTTTACTGGATCATAGAATCATAAAATCATGCAATAGTTTGGATTGGAAGGGACTCTAAAAATCATCTGGTTTCAAGCCCACTGTCATGGGCAGGGACACCATCACTAGACCAGGTTCCTCAAAGAAGTAGTGGTTGCCCCATCCCTGAAAGTGGCCAGGATGGATGGGACTTTGAGCAACCTGGTGCCAGTGCCTCACCACTCTCACAGTAAAGAATTTCTTCCTAACATCTAATCTAAATCTAACCTCTCTCATTGAAGCCATTCCACCTTGTCCTGTCACTACTTGCCCTTCTAAAAGGTTCCTCTCCAGAATTTTTCTAGGCCCTGTTTAGGTACCAGAAGGCTGCTGTAAAGCATTACTATAGTGGTAACCTGTTGAAGCAACTGCAGCAAGTGGGAGTGTGTTGTATGGTTGATAAATACAATTTTAAAGCAGGTTAAATTGACTGTAAAGGTGCTTTATGGGTTATTAGCTACACCAAATGCATGAATATGAGAAATGAAAAAGAGTTCTGTTAAAATCACTCGATATGTATGGAATAATAATAACTTTCTGTAGTTATCCTGCAGAACCTCCTGTAAAGAAGTTACAAATTCATAAAGTACAGTTGTGTAATAAACAATTCTTACATATTTTGGAAAAATGGTAAGTATCTCTGATATAGTAACAAGCTTTTCATACAAACTGTAGGCTACTGCAATTATCTCCCTTGTAGTATTTTTCAGACTTGTCTTTTTTCTAAGCCTATGCTGTGAATCTACACATAGGATGTGGTTTACATTTTTTCACCATTCATTCTGTGATGTAGAACCAGAGAATGGTATGGATTAGAAAGGACTTTTAAGACCATCTAATTCCAAGCCCCTTGCCATGCCAGGGACACATTTCACCAGACAATGTTGCTCAAAGCCCTGTCCAACCTGGACTTGAATGGGATGGGACATCCACAACTTCTCTAGGCAACCTGTTCTAGCACCTCATCACCCACACTGTGAAGAATTTCTATTTACTATCTAATCTATACCTACTCTCTTTCAGTTTGAAGCCATTGCCCCTTGTCTTACATGTCCTCATACAAAGTCCCTCTCCAGCTTTCCTGTAGGTCTCCTTCAGGTACTGGAAGACTGCTGTATGGTCTCTTTGGAGTCTTCTCTTCTCCAGGCTNCATGTCCTCATACAAAGTCCCTCTCCAGCTTTCCTGTAGGTCTCCTTTGTTTGAAGCCATTGCCCCTTGTCTTCCATGTCCTCATACAAAGTCCCTCTCCAGCTTTCCTGTAGGTCTCCTTCAGGTACTGGAAGACTGCTGTATGGTCTCTTTGGAGTCTTCTCTTCTCCAGGCTGAAAAGCCCTAACTCCCTCAGCCTGCTTTCATGGGAGAGGTGCTCCAGCCCTTTGATGATCATGTCACATGTCTGGACTCCCTCCAACATGTCCAAATGCCTCTTATGTTGGTGGCCCCAGAGCTGGATGCATTACTCCAAGTGTGGTTTTATTAGAGTGGAGTATGGTAATCAATCATATCCCTTGAGCTGCTGGCCACAATTCTTTTCATTCAGTCTCTGATATGGTTGGTTTTCTGGTTTGGGCTGTGATCACACATTGCTGGGTCATGTCAAGCCTCTTATCAGCCAAAACTTCCAAATCCTTCTCCTCAAGGCTGCCCTCAATCCATTCTCTGCCCAGCCTATATTTGTGCATGGGATAGGCCTGAGCCACTGGCAGGACTTCACGCTTGGCCTTGTTGAAGTTCATGAGGTTTGCACAGGCCCACGTCTCAAGTCTGTATATGTATATTAGCATTAGAACTATCTGAAATTTTATTTTTCATTTTTTATAACTGCTTGATTGGAGAGCGACTATTGAGTTTTAATTAGTAAACATAAATGACCATAATATTTATCTGTATGATTATTCCTTGTTCTTTAATTTAATTTAATTTTATATTTTTAACTAACCCTTGTGCACCATTAGCCATAGAAATGAAAAGGGAATATGAAGCTATTTTAGCTCCAAGCCCTCCTCTATTGAAGAAATTTTTTATTTCCTGGGACATCCTGATTTGTAAAAAGAAAATAGCCATCTGACCTTGAACAACAGGTTTTCTTTTTTAGTGTTTGCTTGTTTCTTTTCTTTTGTACCATATATCCAGCAGACAGTGTATCAGGTTATGCTAATCTCTGTTATGGTATATTCATCTTTTTGCAAACTGCCCCAAGCCATGGGAGTGAGGGATCAGAAATAAACATCGTTCTCTCTGCTCAGTGCCTCTGTGGTCCGTTAACATATGTGTCAGAGGTTCTTGGTGTAAAACTGCATTAAGTGGGTAGTAGTGTAGAGAAATCAGAGTTGGAAACAATCAAAACGTTGCCTTGCAAGCTGAGAGCAATGCTCTTCTGGGAGAAAGAAAGGGAATGTAAAATGCTAGGCAAAGTCACTTAGAAATTTCAAGACTGCTGTGATGCATTCAATAATATCACAGGGGAAAGGAATCTTCTTTACAAGAAACAGGCTGCCAGTTGAGACTATTAGCCATTCTGTTACCCCTACATAATAGAGCTAAATCATGTAAGCTGTGCAGATAACAGATGGACCAACAGAGACAAATTATTTGTGATGTAACTGATAACTAGGTCAAAGCTGAATTATTGTGAGTAATGGACTGTACTTTTAAGAGAGCACTGAATAGTTTGCAAGATTAGGGAAAACTTGACTTCCCAAATGAAAGCAGTGAGAGAAATGAAGTGCATCTTGTTATGAGCATGTACTGATCCATAAAGAAAAAAACAGGGGTAAGCAGATGATAGGGAATAGATTTGTTGGTAATAAATGGGAAGGCAATCACAGCAAAACACAATTGTCCAGTGCCGAGGACACACAGTCATGGTAACACTTACACCTATCTCCTGCAGACATATATAATATACCTGGACAAATTAAGATGCACAAAACTAATTATTTTTTATTTCTTGCTTTGCATACATACAGTTTTATGATTAATCTGTGACAACATCAGTGATCATTATAGAGCTTGAAACAGATAAATAGACATAGCTGATTGCTTGATTAAGAACAAGTGACAAAAGATGAATGTTGGAGATGAGCAAAGCGTGACTTCAGGGAAAATATGGAAAAGACAATATTCATCTAATGTTAGCATTTTAAACTAGCTCACTTTGCATAGAAGAATCAATTAGTGATTCTATTTTTTTTTTCAGTATATTTTACTTCTTTAGAACTCAAATCTCATTATTACTCTTTTTATTTTGTTTGGGTAAACACAGCAGTCATTGCTAAATACTGGCTTTTGTCATTGGGTGAAAATATTAATCTTTTCTAACTTGTTTTATGCTGATAAATAAAGTGTAATCTCTTTCTGGTTTTCCTACATATCACATTTTTGTTACATTGCTGATCTGTATAGGATGAACTTTTCTCAGACTCCAAAGATAGATGCAACTTTTCTTCAGGGTAAGAACTGACTGTTCTGAAGCCTGCCAGTTTTATTTGAATTTTTTCGTTTTCTTTTTTTTTTTTTTTTTTATTGAGCCAACTCTGCATTGTAGAGTGATTTTTACTCAGAGTATCCCAAAACCCTCACTCAAACCAATAATCATGTGTTGATAGGTGAAATTAGTTTCAGAATTCTAATGAAGCTCAGCAGCTGGGAGACAGACAGCTCATCTGAAGATTAAATGAGAAAAATTGCCACTTTTGCTGGTTCCTTTAGAAACTCATTTACATTCTGTCAGCTCCCATTAGGGATGGGAACTGCGAATATTGAGGGAAATATGCATGAATTCAGTGCTGAAATGGCCAATCGTGATCAGTTTCTTCTTGCTTACAAAGCTGCCAGAAGATTTTATGTAGTTATGCCTTCTGGAAACAGTGGGTGATAATCTGCTTGCTTTCAACTGTCTCCTCTATTTTGAATTTAACATTACCAAAAGAACCAATCTCCAGCATAATAAGGAGAACACAGGATAAGAATGTAATCCTAAATCTTGGGATTAATGTTCCTGGAGCCTTCTATACGCTATTCTGTCCCTTTTTTTTTTTTCCTTGCCCTTTTTTTTCAACCATGCGTCTGCAAAGCCTCAGTATTTCTTTTTATGTGACAGTACCAACAGTAATGACAAGAAAGGTACCACACAATTCTTTCCCTGTCCTTGTTACAGCCCTGAATTTTTATGTACTTGGATCCTCATGATATTGACAAGTTTTCATGAGGTCTGCTGACAGAGCCAATAGTAGAGTAGGAATCTATAGTATGCAGGTGTTATCCTTTTCTCCGCTGACTTTAGTTATATTTATGTAGACCACAACTAGAAGTGACTGTGCCAATGAAAGAAATGCATTTAAGAATTCAACCAGGGATGTAAAAGACAGTGCATAAGTCAATACAGGAAAAGTAATGCTACTTTGAACATGGGAAAGTGCAATGCTGCAGTGTTGCAGATTTTTGTTGATTTCAATTGTCTTTAAATAAAGGTTGTAGAAGATTAATAATGACATGGGAAGGTGGCATAAGATGCTCAATAAATGTTTTCCTACTGCACCCGCAGGAGAGTTTGATGACAATTTCATAGTTTCAATGGATCAGACATATTTTCTGTTTGAGAAATAATTAGTAAAATTCTAAATAGAAATGATTTTTTTGTTAGATCTATTGGTTTGACTAGCTTATTCCTAACATTTCTAAAAAAGAAAAAAAAAAGATTTCTAATGCTGCTGATTTTTAATAAAGCTGAGTAGATAATTATGAATAGTCTGGCACGCTGAAGAACACACTAGCATGATTGGAATGGTACATGATATGTACAAGTCAGTTCTACAGAACATGCTAAATGACTTGAATCACACAAGTACAAATGTAAAATTTGCATCACTCTTGCAAGGAGATGATTTCCTAAAAGCAAATGATGTTGCAAAAGAAGACATAAAACCAGCTAAATTTAACATACATTTTGAAAGTGATGCTGCTCAACTCTATGGTTATACTAAGTGTGAATACAGAGATGATAAAGACTGGGAACAATTAGAGATGTTAAAGGATGCTTCATACACCTCCAGATGTATATTTTCAGCTGGTGCAATGTTTTCAATGTATGACCTGATAATCCTTGTTTCCTTGTTCCTTACTTCCACTCCTCTAAATTATATAGAAAAATAATTCAGGATTTAGACAAGAATTAGAAGAATGGCACAAGTCTTGGAAACTCCATTTCAGAGCTTTGAAGTGAAGGGCTTAATCAGCTGACCTTTATAAAATAGTTTAAGAGATTTCATTATAATATAATTATTTAAAACACTAGAGAAATTGGGAAAATAAAAATCCTGATATAAATGCCATAGGTGTTTTATGGAATCAGATTACTATTTCAAAAGCATGAAAATAACACAAACTAAAAGCAGAAAGCAGATTAAGAAACAGCACTATCAATCACTGAAATAGCCAGTACATGCTAATGGAAACTTCATCACTTTAAATCTAAAATATGCCAGGAAAACAGTATGCAATACTTTCCACAACACCTGTGTCAAAAAGTATTTAATAAAATACTAGTAGCATTTATATATATGCTTAACATTTCAAAAATTTGAAAGTTATACTAATTCATAAGTCCAAAATTTTAGAGTATTTGTAATCTATATAAAAAGTTAGCTGATGGGAGCTACTGTCTAGAGAGTTTTGCCTCTATGCCCAGTAACATCATGGAACAGATTCTCGTGGAAGCTACATCAAGGTATGTGGACGCCAGAGAGGTGATTAGAAACATCAAGAATGGTTTCACAAAGGGCAAATTGTGCCTGTCTAATCTGGTGGCTTTCTACAAGGGACTGACCACACCAGTGGATGAGGGAAGAGCTGTGGATGTGATATACCTTGACTTCTGTAAGGCTTTTGAAGTGGTCCCACACAACATCCTTGTCTCTAAATGGGAGAGATGTGGTTTTGATGGATGGAATATAAGATGAATAAGGAATTAGATGGCAGTATCCAAAGACTTAAAGTCAATGGCACTATGTCGAAAAGGAGATTAGTAACAAGTGGTGTCCCCCAGAGGGCTATACTGGGACCAGTAGCATTCATTATATTTATTAATAGACACTGGGATTGAGTGGACCCTCAGCAGTTTTGCAGCTGATACCAAGCTGAGCAGTGCAGTTGTTTCACTTGAGGGAAGGAATGCCAGCCAGAGGGGCCCTGTCAGGCTTGGGGAGTTGACCTATGTGAATCGCATGAAGTTCAGTAAAGCCAAGGTCCTTCACCTGTCTTGCTATTAAGACATAATTAAAATTACCTCAGAACTGAGAGCTCATTCTGGTTCTAATTACACTTGAATCTAAGTGCAAGGGTTCTTTTAGAAGGTTAGTGATTGGTAGATCTTAATTTTCTAATATTACCCTAAATGATAATGAATAATACTTAAAGATCATTTTCTTCTTTGCCTGATTCATTTTTGATACCTGTAATAGAATGATTGCTGGAAAAAAGGGAAAAAAGTTGAATTTATTGATTTTTGTCTGGGATTTGATGTATATAGAGGAGATTTACATAGATAAACATTATGTGTTTGCATTGCTGACATGTCTCATTTTTCACTGGCACCCTTAAGTTATGAAGCTTTCTTCATTAATTTCCATACAGGTCAATGACCTGTATAACAGCTCTGTACTGTAAGCACTCTTATACTCTATAAATTGCCTTACATATTAAAAATACCATCTCCACATAGCAAACTATCTGTTAATGAATAGTTGAGTGACTAAAATGCATGTTGAGAAATGAATAAAGATTTTGTAAGGCAATTAAGCTTAGTATTACGCTTACATTACTTTGGTATTTGCATTACAAAAGAGTATTGTACAGTCAGAAAAGTGATATGAAGACAGATGTGTTATTATTGTGAAACTCAACAGCCTTCATAACTAACTCCTCTGTTCTGTTTATACTGTGCTGAAAAATAATTTGTTTTGAAGCCACAACATTCAATATGTCAAGAATAAACATTTATAAATGTACTACTGATTTACAAGGGAGGCTAATAAGAATGTGAAAATATATTGACCATTTGTACCAGATAACTATTTTACAAGAGTGAAAAAATGAATCTGTCATACAACAAGTGAATATATTATCCTCTTTCAAGTAAGAACTCAAGTTTCTTCTTATATAATTGTATTTTGCATGAAATTATTGTTACTGCTATTTAATATTTGTATTGAAGTATTGCCTGAAGAACAACTCATTGCACTATAGAGTGTGTAAAATAGAACCCCACAGTCTGTGATAAAGTATTTATTTGAAATGTGATAGAGGTGTAAGGAGGTGTAAGTCCAATGAGGGCTTTGCAGCAGAGGAATAGGCTGAACCAAAGCATCAGGTACACACTAATTGGGTGGCATCCCAAGCACAGTATTTTTTTTAAGTTTAGAAATCCTATAAAAAAGTAATCTGATGGAAACCTTGTAAGCTTTGTAAATCAGCCCTAAATATATGGCAAGCTTAGGGTCCTGGTAATTTACCTGCACAATCCATCAGCAGTTTTGTCTTCCTAGGAGGGCAGTTCAGTGAGTGTGGCTCTGCATGGTGCTCAGAGCTATGCTCTGGTGCTGCACGAGCAAGACCTTGAACTGAGTTCAATATAACTTTGAATACATTGTTTTGGGATCTGTGCTAATGTATCTGCACGGTGTTGACATTTTAAAGATAGATTGGCTGAAGGAGATGACTTGGCTGATGCAGCTGCCAGACACTTTGATTGCCACAGGTCTGAGGATTCCACAGCTCCCAGGTTCTGTAACACCAAACAATTTTTCCATGTTGGCTAGTCTTGAGCCATGCAGATTGAACGTGGAAACATGGATTCCGGGGATTCTGGGATACAACATTTTAGACATCCCCTATCTTCTACTCTTTTGATAGGGCTCTGTTTTCTTTCACCAACAAGAAATTGTTATTTTGGGGGTCTTTTTTTGCTTCAAGTCTGGATTAAACACAATTTCAAAATATAAAATCTTTGATTAAATGGAATTGTCCCGCTCTGTATGGTACTAATTAAGTATGAAGAATAGAAAGAAAGATGAAGTGATGAGAAGATTAATGATGAATTCTTGCTACCTCTGAGCCTCTAGCAGCTACCGTCTTTCAAGCTGTGAGGTAGAAAATGAGAATTCTGGCAATGAAAAAAGAGACCATAACAAAAAAATTATAGTAGTTTCCCTAAAGCAATGTTTTTCAGCCTTTCCAAGTAGATGTCTGTTTATACAAAGTTAAATTTTCATGACCACCTCCCTTACAGTTGCTGTAAATGCAAGTACAAAAGTATATCTGTGGGAAGTCAATAGAATTTACTTGTGTGACTCTGTTTGGAAAGGTCATCAGAGAATACCGTCTCCTGAGATTACAGTGCTCAGGAGCAGGCAAGTGAGATTATCTTCATTTCAGATGGTAATTACATTTTCAGCACTTCAGAAGCACGAAGTTGCCTCTCCTGACACCATGATTCTGGGAAGGTAAAATGAAGTGCCTTTCCTGCACTTGTATCTATTAGATTGTATACTGGGATCACCATGTGTTTGGTGATATTCTGAACCTATAAAACACTATTACTCTGGTCAGTTAAGAAGCACTAATCTTTTTTCCACTGTCATTTAAAACTTCTAGGAGGTTTGAAAGGTTTGCCCTTAAAGAAGGCATACCCTATTGGGCTATAATTGCATGAATGCTGTCTTTAATTAAATTTGGAACCAGTTTCCTTGGAGCAAATATAAGACCCACTGGTTTGTAATGCCAAGGATCATATATGGCTTTTTTATTTTATTTTTAACCTAAGATAACTTCCCAATCTTTGGGAACAGTGTGTGGTTTATTAAGGATATATTGCATATCTTCATTGCTACCTCTGCTATTTCACACTTCAGTTCCTTCAGAATTCTTTCATCAGCACCATCTGGTCCCAGTGATTTACTGCCCTGGAGTTTTTTTGAGTTGCTAAATAACATCTTTCTTAGATGCATCAGCCTTTGTTAACTCCACTCATTAATTTCTCACAAAAATTATCTTTGAGTCAAGAAATTTCCTCATTGCCCTTCCTAGCAAATATGAGTGTAAAAAGCTACTTTTCATTTTTGCCTTGCTTTGATTCCTTTGTTCATTAGTTGATAGTTCAAAGGGACTAGTAGCTGTGCAGCTTTTTTGCTGGTTTCTGAAAGAGCTTTAGGTTTCTTCCTGCCTCTTAAAGATGTTTTGATGATCTTACTCAAACTTCTTCCTCCCTCATTTTCTTCCCTAATTATCATATTATTTTTCCTTTTGTGCACATTTCTTCTGAGCTTAATGGTAGGACTATGTTTATGTTGATGTGTAGCTATATTATGTTAATAAGCTCTCAAAAAAAAGAAGATTTGGTACATTTTGAAGCTGTACAGTATGAAGAATTAGCATATTATTATGAATTTCCTGTGCAGAATGAATAATTCTCTGGTAAGTGGGGTGTGATTTTGCACCTACATTTCTTACCAAGTGTCTGGGTGAATGAATGTAAAAATTTCCACCTTCATGTAAGTCTGCGCATATGTGCATATGAGCAACTTGGGGCAGGGAGAAGAGTCTAGGGCAAGACCTTTGGACGGGCAATGCCTGATCTCTAAAGAATATCCTTGGTCTTTGTCTTTATCTCTGATCTCTGTAAATTCATATAGAGTGCAAGGGAAGCTTGAGAAATGCACTTTGCATAGCCTGACCAATAAGGTTTGTCAGTCCTGGTAAGGAATCACACACTCTGTCCTGAGCTGCAAGCACTGGTCTTGGAGCTTTCCTGGGCTCACCTTGGCAGGAGCTCAGCTGGGCTGGTTTCAACTCCTGCCTTGGAGCCAAGTGCCTGGTGCCTTCCTAGCCTGAGCCTGAGCTCTGTCAGTGCCTCCGTGGGAAGGGGCTGGCAAAACGTGGGGCTCGTTGCCCAGATAAGAACAGCGCCTGTGGCTGAGCTGGGGGAGGCTGCGAGCCCCGCTCACACGCAGCTGGGAGAAGCCAGAGCCCAGGGTAAGGAAGAAAACAAAAATTGCCTCAGCAGGACCTCCAAGGCTCAGAGGAGGGGAGACCCACCATGAACATCATATTTCTTCCCATGAAAGTCTTAGGATATTAATGACATATCATGTATCATCTGCTGACATACACATATTGTTTTTTGAGAAAAATTGAAACTTTCAAACATAAGATCCAGAGAAAAGGCGAATATAAACCTGAAACAGTAGTAGGCCGTTTACATACAATTTTAATTGTATTATTAATAAAGTTTGTCTGTTACAATATGATAATTTGGACTTTTATATTGTTAAAACATTAATGGATAATAAATTTCTAACTCCATTTATCTGGTGTGTTTCCTTTGCCCACAATAAGATTTTGGATGTAAAATTTTTAAGCCTTGTGGCTTGATTTGATAAAAAAAATTCCAACAGTGTCTGCTTTGAAACAAAGTCTACATAATCACTTCTCAACCCCTGACTGTTGAGCCTGCCCCCTGGTTCATCTTAGCAAGTTCCATCTTTCTCTGGGTGCCTAAGGTTCCATCATTACTGTCTTTCCATCTACTTGCCCTACCCTGTCATTTTCCAAATGTGAACAACTCCTCTCTCACCTCCACTTTCTGGAGGATTTGGGTGACTCAGAGTGCAATAGCTGAAACAGAAAATGTGTGACTTTCTCTGGACGACCTAGCTGCAGCCTGCTAGAGAAACAAAGCCCACTGGAATGAGTCACCACACAAGCAGCAATAGCAAAATGATGAGGTCACAGGATCCTTTTGTACTTCATTTCATACTCAGATTCACATTGTTCCCTAAGAAAGCTTTTTCTCTTAACCAATAATTTTTAACTCTAGGGTTGAAATTTTCATAATACCTGAGAAATGTCCTGACTATCCTGATGCAGACAGACATGCTATAAAGATGCAAATTGCTTTCCTTTCATTATACTACTTGATGAAAAGATACTTTCAAGAGAAACTTTGATGTTCCTAGAGTGGATTTTTGATTAGGAAAACATGACTTTTCTAAAATCTCATCAAATATTGTCCTGATGTTTTACATCACTATAGTCCAAGCTCAAGACAAACATATAAGAAACAATGGACACATACTGTGACAGCTGACCTTTGTTTTTTCATATGGACACAAGTTACTTGGCACATTAACATGTTTATTTATTTAATATGATGCAAAACAAACATTGTAATTCAAACGGGTAATTATTATTGCCTATTTGGAATTGCTGTCTATGTGTTGTTCACGTTCTATGCAATATCAACCCAAATGCCTGCTCCCATGTTTTCTTCTCTTAAAATAGTTTCTTTATTCTACACAGTGCTAGCAGTTAATTTAAAAATAAGCATCACCTTTGAATTCACTTATTAAATTTGTAAAAAAAATAACAGTATGATAGTTTGATCCATTATTATAAGCATAATATTCAAAATTAGGCTTTACTGAATAGCTTTTAAGGATTTAAATGTTAAAAAAGTCATTGTAATTCTAAGCAGCTATAAAACAGACTCCACCTGGTTCAGAGAGACTAGTTGTTATCTAAAACTGCCTTTTAGCTCCAATCTTGACCTAGTAAAAACAAGTGAATATGCACTGAAATGCACATTGTTACTGATATTCATTGGTTAGTTCACAGAACGGTCTGTTCACTAGTGTAACACATTCTATTTGAATTTTTTCAAAATTATTCTTTGTCCTCATGCAATTCATAGCATTATCTGTAAGTAAAAAGAGTCATAGAGAAGTCACAATAGAAAGTAGCTAATCCCATCTATTTTGCATCCAGTCAAAGCTTGGTATTTCTCTATATCTTTGATCTATGCATTTTAATTTTAAATGACCAGGTGTTAGCATTTCACTCTGTCTGGCGGGATACCACTTCAAACACTGCACAGCCTAGGCATTAGAGAATCATCTTCCTATTTGTCCTCAGTTACCTTTATATGATTTTAGACATTGTTTCAGATATGCACAAAGAATTTTCAACTTTTCAGTATAACTGTTGTATCTTTGCTTGAGTATTTAGTAAAGGTATATATATTTTACTCTTAATCTGTTTCAAATTGATTTACTGCTTTAATACTGAAATTCATAGAACTACCTACAATGTGCAGTACCATCATGTCTTTGTTTTGCTATAAAGATTAGCCATTCATATATGGTGAAAAAGGGAATCTACAATAAAGAGTACAGTTATTTAGGTGAAAAGAAAATTGTAGTCAAATTACTGCTGAAAAAGACTCCACTGATCTAACTCTTGCTTTTCATAGAAAACAAAAATTTTTCACATTCCTTGAAGAATTAATATTTTCTTAAAACGATATACTTTTGACTTATACCCACAGTAGCTACTGCAGCAGTTTTTCAGCTCTACCAAACTTTAATACAAAAGGTGATCTGAATTTGAATCAGATCCAGGCTTTTTACCCAAATATTGCAAATCCACCAGAATCAGCATCACTAATTCTTTAATAGAATAGATATTTTATGAAACCTGACAACATTAGTAGAGATTTTTTACAATTGCAGATTAAGCCTTTTATGGGGAATCACTAATGACAGTCAGGTTCAATAGAACAAAGACTTCATCTAATATTATTTTCTGGCAAGTCAATTTGCAAGATTATTTTTTCAGATTAAATTAGCTATATTAGGAGGTCACCCTGTTACTTCTAAATCAAGAAAGAGAGACAGTTGCATAATAGCATAATACTGTAGATGTATTATTAATCAATCTTTCACAATAAGGAAATTCGCTATTCACCAAGAAGGCGTGAATAAAATAAAAAGGTGTTTTATAACACAATAAATATCTCTTGGAAGAAACTGGGGAAAGGCCAGCTGAATATCACTAAGAGTGCAACCTGTCTGTATCTCAGTACTCAATCTCTGGAAGACATAAGGTTTTAGCTGAGTCAGAGAAGTAAGATAGCAAAATTTAAACTGGCTTAGGATCTATCTATTCTGGCCTGCATGATGTATTTGTATTTTTAAAAATGTGACTTCAGACTTTGAACCACTTAACTAATCAGAGGCTATCAGTCCGTCAGTAGTTGACGACTTATAATGCCCAGGCAAAGCAATTAATTTGGATTTGAAAATTGTCACTAAGTTTAAATTGAGTAGTAATATTTTATTTATATTTATGTGTATGTTTTAGAAGTCTAGTTATTTTTTGCTTCTAAGAAAAGTCCTGGATACAAGTATTCAGTACATTATAAGATGTGCACAGAGGCTGTGACATAAAATTCTGGGTGAAAAAAAGGAAGGAAAAAAGCAAGTAATCCATCTTATAGATGAGCCATATTTTGAATTAAACAATCTCTTGTCTGTTTCCCAGGAACTTTTGTCACAGATGAGAAAAATCTATGTTTTAATCTGATTTTCCACTTGTCCAAAAACTGATTATCTTGCAGGGACAACACTTGCTTACACCAAAATAACTTAGGTTGTTATGAAGAAAAATGAAAAATCAAAAAACCTAGAGCTTTTTTGGGCAAACTAAAGAACCTTTCAGTCCTGATGTAAAGAGTAACAGGGCTGAAAAAAGCATGTTCAAATTCAGCAATCTGAATTTGTTTTTTTATTTATTATTTAGATTTACCAGCAATATGAAACACCCATAGAGAAGTATTTAACATTGCTATCCATTTAATTAATTTATCACACTGAAATCCTTGGCCAAGAGTGGAACTCAAAGGCAGTGTGTTAGTCAAAGTAAATATGATAATAACTGTTATGTTTTTTCCTCACAAAAGCATTTGTGTTTCATCTGAAAGTGCAAATGAATACACGCTAGGGAAGGTTTTCTGGTTTATAACAATGCTTAGTCAGAGAGATTATCTCCCTGCCTGTTTGCCTACCTCTCAGTACAGATCACTCCTTTCCTACATCATGCATGCCGCATCCCTGGCATCGTTCAAGGCCAGGTTGGATGGGACTTTGAGCAACTTGGTTTAGCGGAAGCTGTCCCTGCCCTTGGTTGGGGGGTTGGAACTAGATGATCTCTAAAGCCCCTTGCAATCCAAAATGTTCTATGATCTTTAACTCATTTAGTCAGAAGAACTTCTCAGACTGTTTGATAGAAAACTCTCTGATAGTGTGTTTTCCTCTCTAATGGCTATGCCTGTCATTTCCTGATTGGCAGGTAATGAGTAATGGATTGCTTTATTTTTGGAACAAATATACATAATCGCTGTGTTCTTATTTCTGATGGCAAAATCAGGAGGGAACTGAGGGCCACTACAGTAGCAAATATAATCTCTCAGAATTTTACTAGCTATAAGTTGGAACAAATAGAAGTACAAAGCTGGACTAGACTTCGAAATCAACCTTAAGTGGTCCTTTTAAGACAATCTTAGGCATCGACTGCTGACCACTGCAGAAAAAAAAATAAGCACTACACTGGTTAAAGAAACAGAAAAGCTGGAGGGGGGAAACAGGAATATTAATGAAGACATGGAAGATTTTTTAAGCAGCATTTTGTCAATTATATCCTTCATCCTTCTACTTTTGTTGCACTTTTCAGATTTCTGTTTAAAAGACAATATTCCTTTTACTGCTTCTAGCTAATTTTTGTGTTGTATCTTCTATTGGTTATGTATCTCAAATACTTCAGTATTCATTTCTTTCATTATCTTCTTGTTCATGGGGCCATTCTCCTTATTAATTTAATTATCTGCTTCTGCTTTCCTTTCATTCAGTTCTATCTTCAATTTTCCTTATAGTCCTCTGTCATGTCAGTTCCCTGCTGTTTAATTCTTACTCCTTTCCAGAACAGGCAAAGGAGGCATTTGCCTTGAGTTCAGTGAGTTTTGGAAGACCTCTAGCTATTATTAAGCTTTTCTATGGTAGGTGAAAGAGTAGCTTCCCTTTGCACTATGCCATGAGCAGCTGGTGCTGACTCCAGGAAAAAGCCTTCCTTCATCTGTGGTACACAGAAAATTTACTGCATCATAAACTCTAGAAAATGTTGGTGGGTTTGATGTGTTCCCCCACCTCCTTTTAAAATTTATTTTTGATGGACTGTAAAACAGCAATACGAAGAGCTCCAGCAACCCAAGATCACAAAGGGAATCTGGAACGTGTACTGTAATACCTCTCACTTACTTGCTTACTGCAATAATTCTAACTAACTTGTTGATTTTACCCTATCATCCCAGAGATTTATATCTCATAGGCTTAGAAACCAGACTGATACAGAGTATGAATAACATGGACACTAATCTACTAAAATGCAGTAGACATCAATATTGGTTTTGGTAGTAATTAATCTGTTTAGACCTCTGTACACTACTTAAATCTTCAGTGTCTAATCTCCAGTCTTTTCTATGAAAGGGAGAAAATTTTTCTTCAAAAAGTGTGATCAAGAGAACATACCATCCACTCATTCCCCTTCAGGAGTCATGAATGTGTACGGCCTAAAGAAACCCATATTCTCAGGGAAGACGTACATATAACACAGAATTGTAGAATAGATCTTAAAGGTCATCCAACCCCAAGCATACACCCCCCATCCTCCCATGTGCAAGGACACCTCCCATTAGACCAGGTAGCTCAAGGCCTTATCTAGCCTGTCTTTGAATAGTGCCAGTGTTGGGGCATTCACAACCTCCCTGGGCAACCTGTTCCAGCATCTAACCACCCTCACATGAAAAAAATTCTTCCTAATAGCTAACCTAAATTTTCTGTCTTCCAATTTGTACCTGTTACTCCTTGTCCTATCGCTACAGTTCCTGATGAAGACCCCCCTTCTGGCTTCCTGGTAGGCCCTGTTCTGATACTGGGCATGCAGTGTTCCAGGTGGGGT